>JACXGK010006074.1:0-12135 GCA_016801125.1 Novumbra hubbsi
GGGCAGGAGTTAAATAGAGTTGAATGGTGGGTGAGTACTGGCAGGAGTAATAAAGGGAAAAACAGTTCCAAGTCTCTATGGAAGTGAATATCCTGGCTGGTAAATGAGGGGCTAAATGATGTGCTGACAGACAGTGAAGGAAGAGCATCGGGATTAAAAACAGATATGTGTGTGTTTTGGTTGTGTAAGCTGTGTGTGTTGTGGTTGTGTAAACTGTGTGTGCTTTATGTGAGTCAGGTAAAAGATCCAGACCTCTGACAATGCCAGGATTATGTCCACTATTAGACCATTAATCTGGCCTCCAGGAAGCAGGAAGCATAATACCACAGCCTGGCTTTGGGACAACAGGGACACACACGCATGCACACACACCACACACACACTAAGAAATGAACACACACACACACTCTCTGGCTTTCCCCTTGTTCTTCCTGTGTCTTCTCAATCTGATCTTCCATTGTCTTTCTGGCTCTGCAGCGGAAAAGGTGAGGAACAGACACACACACACACACACATTCGCTTTCTCTCTGTTTTGACCCTAACCCCAAACAGACACACAGACACACACACATTCGCTTTCTCTCTGTTTTGACCCTAACCCCAAACAGACACTCAGACAAAAGCAGAACATTCAGGGAGAGGGAGAAAGAGATGTTCTCTTGTAGTTTCCAGTCTAAATATGTTTCTCAAAAACTGTTCTCCTGTAGTTTCCATTCGCACTTGTTTTCTGGGGTACTGTTCTTCAGTAGTTTTCAGTCCAACATGTCTTTGGGGAACTGTTCTCCAATAGCTTCCAGTCCAACATGTTCCTGGAGAGATGTCCTCCAATAGTTTCCAGTCCAACATGTTTCTGGAGAGATGTTCTCCAGTAGTTTCCAGTCCAACATGTTCCTGGAGAGATGTTCTCCGGTAGTTTCCAGTCCAACATGTTTCTGGAGAGATGTTCTCCGGTAGTTTCCAGTCCAACATGTTCCTGGAGAGATGTTCTCCGGTAGTTTCCAGTCCAACATGTTCCTGGAGAGATGTTCTCCGGTAGTTTCCAGTCCAACATGTTCCTGGAGAGATGTTCTCCAGTAGTTTCCAGTCCAACATGTTCCTGGAGAGATGTTCTCCAGTAGTTTCCAGTCCAACATGTTCCTGGAGAGATGTTGTCCACTAGTTTCCAGTCCAACATGTTCCTGGAGAGATGTTCTCCAGTAGTTTCTATAGAAGGGTTGAGGATAGCTGGTCTAAACAAGCACCTACATGTGGCCTCTGCCAACAACATAAGGTCATATTTGGGACACCGTAGGACACAACATCAATGTAAATGTGGATAAAACACACTCCAATCACACACACACACGTAACGTAAACACGGGGGCTCATCGCAATCGGGCCAGTGCTCTAGCCCATGCGATTGGTCACAGCAGCGGCACCTCCACAGACCTAGTGAGCCTGGTTGACCTGTGACCCGGTAACAGAGGCCTTCTGTCAGCCTAATAGATATAAACAGTGCAGAGTTCAAAGGTCAATCTGGAACAATACACAGCCCCAATTCGCTGACCCCCCCCCCACCCACACACACACAGACACGTGGACACAATATAGGCCTGTGGCACATACACACACACGCAGGCCCATTGTATCATTGGATTGGATGTTTTACTGCTGATAGTACAGATTGATAGTTTTCCAACAAAAGATTTGAAGGCAGAGGAGGTTCAGATTGTAAGGAGACTGATGGTGCGTCTATCTGACCGGTGCATTCGCAACAACCCCATTCCAAGGCTCTTAGAGTATAGGGTGCTCAATGGAAAAGGAAGAGTTCTACCATTGTATTATCCCCATCATTTATTCCTTTCCAATTGAAAATGTGTGGTCGGACGGGAAACTCATGCATCATGCATCAAACCATTTTCGTCTTTGTGGGGGATGTATCTGGAACCCAAAAAGTGTTCTTGAATGGGGATGTTGCACGTTGAAGAATGCCTGTATCCTTCCTGGTTGCTCCTCGACTCATAATTAATCAATTACTGCCACTGATTGGTCAGCTACTTCCCCTTTCGCCCTGGCATAGTAATCTAAGTATAGCTTAATCTGGAGCCAGGAAGCTCTGAGACCCTCTGGGACAAGATTAGACCAGTTCCTAAACCGCAGCTCAGAAGCAGCAAATGTTTTCCACTGCAGGTATATTTCACCCGGAATGAAGGACGGTACGTGTCTAATGTCCCATGATCTGACATTGGACATGTTTGCGGCTTTTGTGTGTTTTGCTCCAGGAAGAGAGTAATACATGTAAAGGAAGCCTGGTGTTAGATTTACAACTTTAGGTTGTGGTTAGTGTCAGGTTCTCATACATCTGCTGGAGCTCCTTATGAATGAACTGAAGGGGATTTTCAGTCAGCAACTTAAGTACATTTCTATAATATTCCGTAACTTCATGTCAATTGTTAACCAAGGACTTATTCTGCCCACCCAACGTGTAGTCTACCCTGGGGTGAACTGGCTGTCGGACGTTTCCATCCCAGTCGGCCCGTTTGATATGTTGTCGTTTTGGGGGGCAGGCTAATAATGGGGGGCCCCGAGGAAAAATACTTGGGCCTCTGAGTGGGACCTCAAAGAGAAAATCGTCCGGTGTTTTAAAAACGTCTTGGCCGATTTCCAGCTATGTATACTGCCTCTCTTGTCCCAAATGAAATGATATGTTAGAAGTGAACAGACTCTCTCAGGAAATGTAATTTTCCACTAATTGGGGTGTTTAAGTAGTTGGGGGGTGCCTTCCTTAACATGATGAAAGAGAAATATCCTAAAAACGACCTTGAACCAGTTGGAAGCTCTCTGGATACAGGAACGTTCAGGGAGGGGGTTTGGGCTCAGGCTGACCTGGGATCAGCAACGTAGGGGGCGTGTTGTAAATGACGCACTTGCCTTTTAAAACGTTGGCAGCGGGGTAATCGTTTGACACACAAAACCGTGTGAGTTGACGTCAGTGCGGCTTCTGTCAGTAAAGTCTGGTTGAATTCCACCTGATGGAACAGAGACCACCCCTAACTCGTGTACACACACACACACACACACACACACACAACACAGTATATACTCCCACTGCGTCAAATATCATCGCTTTATTGTGCATTGGATGGGACATGTGAACTTCAGGCTACACCACAAGGCACTTTGCAATAAGTATTACCAAACGTGTGTCTTAACAGGGTCCTGTAGAACGTCTGTGGTCCCTGCTGAATGTGTGGTCTCAACAGGGTCCTGTAGAACGTCTGGGGTCCCTGCTGAATGTGTGGTCTAAACAGGGGGGCTGTGGTCCCAGTGGGTGTGTGTTTGCGTAATGTGGGGACACTTTCTCAGATCCCTCTCACACACACAAACACACACACACACAGACACACTCATCATCTACTTATCCCTTACAATCCGAGTATCATCCAAGTTCACCTAGCATAGAGCAGCAGCCCTTCAAATGAACGTCCATAGCAGGTCCTCTCTCTGATTTATGTTTAAGGGAGTAGTTGTGTCTACCTCGCTAGAGTCCCATGTACTTGTGGATACCATTGTTATCGCTTTTTGTTGTATCTATTAGGAAGATTTATCGTGAGCCGATGCTAAGTAGCATTAGATCAGTGCTTTTGCGTCTAGCAGGCACTGGACACTATTTATCGCACTAAAGCTAATTAGCAGTTGGGCTAAGGGACTACTTCTTTGGTCAAAATTGTATTGCAAGAGTTTCTCTGACACTGGGGAAGTAGCCGAAGCACCCCAATCAAACCCCGGACACCATTTCTGCCGCAAAGACATGTAAATGTTGGATCTTGGCTAGACCAAATAGGAAAACAGGCTAGCTGGAAAAAAATTGAAAAAAACCCTACATGAGAATGCGTCTACAAGGAAAAATAAAGAAATGGCCGAAAATTGGGGAAACAGGGTGATATAGGCTTCTCGGTTTCTCCCTGTGTCAGCTGTTTTCCCGTCCAGGGTGGGAACACACACACTAATGAAAAACAGTGTTAGCTGTCAGTCTGATTGGATGGTTGTTGTTTTCTCTTTTACACTGTATCTATCTCTGCTATGTAGCTATGCAACATCCTCGACTGCTCACAAGTTGCTGTTTAAATGCAGACAGCCTGAGGGTGTGTGTGTGTGGGTGTGTGTGTGTGAGTGAGGTGCAACTGTATGATTTGTTATGCTCTGTGATACTGGCTCACATTAAGATACAGGATGCATGTGTGTGTGTGTTAACTTACGGTGTGTGTTAGGCCTAATCAGAACACGATGCATGGAGCTAGATAACTGTGAGCTTGGAAACAGTGGATTAACAGCTTAGTGACACTTTGGTGACCAAATAGCTTAATAACGATGCTGTACCGTAACTTGACCTAGTTTCTACCAGCAAGAAAATTACAATGCACCCGTTTGCAGCAACAGGGAATGTTAATGTTTTTGTGGATTATTATTCATTTAGCTTTTGTATGGCAAATCGGAACTGAAGGAACCATTCCTACACTTTAATTACACTAGAAGGTTGGATTACCTGCTGTTCAGAGGAATTCCTACATTGGCCGTATGTTCAAATGAAGATGCAGCTTCTGTAGCCATTCTCCAGTCTTGGACAGGAGCTGCTCTCTTCCTCCCTCTCTTGGCTCAGTTAAGCTGTAATTAATTAGTCTTAAAGCTGGGTTTTATTTAACCCTTAATGCTCAAGTGTCAACTACCATCAGAGCAGAGTGCATGATATGCCTGAGGCCAGCGGAGACCACCACTCCTCATTCTGAGCCCTGGTCGTTGGGTGTGTGTGTGGAGGCACGCTGGGTTTGTGCTTGTGTGTGGTTGCTTTACTGTTGATATGCAGGTGTGTGTTAAAAGTATACTACATTATTTGTGGTTGGTCTTCGGGGTCATTTGCATTTGGAGTCTTCGTGGATAATTTGCTTCATTGAAACTAAAAGTGACGTTGATTAAGGTCGTTTCAACTGAAAGGGCCATTCATATGCTTTCCCAAGTTATGCTTTTTTAGATAATTGAGCTAAAATGCAAGTCAATGAGCCATTTTAGCTCATTTATTTTAAGACAAGGTGTTTTAGATTCGGTTCCAGACATTCTCCAAAAAGTATATATTTTCTTGCGGTCAACACAACCCTATTATTTGTTTTAGAGCTTGCATAGTGGGAACTTAGTGGTAATACAATGAGGGCTCTATAACCAGTTTGGTGTGTTAGTGAGGGCTCTACAACCAGTCTGGCGTGTTATTGAGGGCTCTATAACCAGTCTGGTGTGTCAGTGAAGGCTCTTTAACCAGTCAGGTGTGTTAATGAGGACTCTATAACTAGTCTGGTGTTTTAGAGAAGGCTATGTATCCAGACTGGTGTGTGTTAGTTAAGGCTCTATAACATGTCTGGTGTGTGTTAGTTAAGGCTCCATAACTAGTCTGGTGTGTGTTAATGTGGGTTCTATAACTAGTTCTGGTGTGTTAGTGAGGACTCTAAAACTAGTCTGGTGGGTGTTAGTCAGGGCTTTATAACCAGTCGGGTGTGTTAGTGAGGTCTCCATAACAACTCTGGTATGTTAGTGCTGGCACTATAACCAGCCTGTAGTGTTAGTCAGGGCTCTGTAACTAGTCTGGCATGTGTTAATGAAGGCTCTATAACCAGGCTGGTGTGTTTGTGCAGGCTCTAAAACCCGTAGATTGTGTGAATGAAGGCTCTATAGTGTTATGTGTTTGACCCATCTTGGTGGAAGAGTTGGCCTTCTATATGAGCAGCCTAATAAGCACTTTGTTCCTCCATATACAATGGCTCTTGGCTCTCTGTGTCTAATAGAGTCCCATTTAAAATACATTATTCTGCTTATTGTATTTCTTTGTCCTTAAACCTATTTGACAGGTTTCAAGAATCTACGACATCTGAAAAACAGGGCCCTGGAGACCCTGTTTCTGCAGCTGTTTGTGTCTCTCTGTTTAGATCAGATCTGGTTGTGGACTGTGTCATTGAGACGAGTCGTCATACTGGCAGGACTGTGCACACATTCCTTAGCTCCTTGTGTCCTACCTCCTTTGCCTTCTCATTCATACCTGTTGGACGAGAAGGTCAGAAAGGAGGGAGATTGAACCGAGAATGCAATCTAGATTCTCCCACAGTATTTTGTCCTGTGAAAGGCTGCGGATGAACCTTCTGGTAAAACGAGCTGTATATTACATAACCACCTCTGGTCATTCCGGGACGGGGCGTCCTGTCGGAGGGGGACTTGGCAGAGACAGCTACTGGCATTGGCAATGCCCAAACACCAGCGTGTGCCAACTTCACACTCCCGCTCTCATTTAAGACAGTGTTCACACACACGAGGGCAGGGGGAAAATGTCGTGAGCAGGTTCCCTCGGCCCGCCTTAACCTTAACGGACAAACCAACTGGGACAAGTCCGTAGAGACAGAATTGAAGGTGTGTGGTGGTAGAGAATGTTAAATATTGAAAGAGAAAGATGAAGGGGTAGATGAGAATTAGAAAGGGAAGAGGGAATTGGAAAGGGAAGAGGGGAAAAAGAGAATTATGGTGTGACAAGGATACTGACAGTAAGAGAAACGTGGGCAAGAGGAAGATGGAGAAACAAAACATTTTCATCCCTTGACCGATACGGACCCCCTCCTCTGTATCATTGGCTGGGCACTCATGGAACTATTCAAAACATTGATAGGACATTGAACAACATTACAGACACGTCAACTAACAGGGGTTCGGGAGGTTGGGTTTGAGTTGTGTCTCAGTGGGTTGTGGTTTGGAAGGTTGGGTTTGAGTTGTGTCTAAGTTGGTTGTGGTCAGGGGTTCGGGAGGTTGGGTTTGAGTTGTGTCTAAGTGGGTTGTGGTCAGGGCTTGGGAGGTTGTGTTTGAGTTGTGTATAAATTGGTTGTGGTCAGTGGTTCGGGAGGTTGGGTTTGAGTTGTGTCTAAGTTGGGAGTGGTCAGGGGTTTGGGAGGTTGGGTTTGAGTTGTGTCTAAGTTGGTTGTGATCAGGGGTTCAGGAAGGGGGCATGCCTTGTTTGAGTTTCCTGTTGGGGCACTGGAGCCTTCCACTAAATGTGTGTGTATGTGTCTCTTTGTTTGTGTCTGTGCATTTGTGTGCGTGAGTTTTCTTCTGGGCCTCACTAACGACCTTCTAATGCAACTAATGAGACAACAGAACCCTGTTTGGCATGGGCCAATCAAAGGGCCGGGAGGGTGGAAGGGAGGGAAGGGACTGGGCGAGGGAAGAGTCTTTTGGTAAATAACAGTTTCCAGACTCCCCCTATCATCTACAATGGTTTCCCCTCTCTCTCCTCCCACGGTGAAGGTGAGTTCTCCATGGTGGAGCTGCAGGACCCGTTCCTGGTGAGTGTCCACCTCATCTCCGACCCCGGGGAGGCCAGGTCCCTTCAGCGTGCCGCCGACTCCGTCCTGGCCTGCATCCACCCGGAGCTGCAGCTCCTCCGCGTCTCCGAGAGGTCCGCCTGGCAACAGAGGGCCAAGCGCCAGCCGTGCCACGCCGGTCGCGGGCCCCCGCAGTGCCAGCCGGCGCTGGCCGTCATCCTCTTCCTGCAGGAGCAGCACGGCGGCGAGGAGCGGGTGGAGGCGCTGCACCGCCTCCTCCAGCGGCCCCCCTGGAGCCTCCACCACACGGAGCGGGTGAGCAACGGCCGCCGGATGCTCCCGCTGACCCCCTGCAGCCAGGACTTCTACATCCTGGCGCCGGGCACCCCTCTGTGGGCGGTGCGCCAGGTGCATTATGGGAAGGAGATTGTGCGCTTCACTGTGTACTGCCGCTACGAGAGCTTCGGCGACATGGTGCGCTTGTACCGGCTGGTCCTGCAGCGCCGGCTGGCCCAGAAGAAGGAGGACTTCTGCTTCTTCGTGGTGTACTCCAACCCGGACACGGAGATCCAGCTGTCCTTCAAGCGCCTGCCGAGGGGCCAGAGCCCCGTCCCGACGGACTCGGCGGTGATGGAGGTGAGGGTGAAGGACGTGGGGGCCTTGGTGCCTCTCCTGCCTCACCCCTGTACCCCCATCAGCGAGGTGCGCTGGCAGACGGAGGACTACGACGGGAACAAGATACTGCTGCAGGTCAGGGGGAACCGCTGGGTGTGTGTGACCGTGTGTGTGTTTGGTTATGAATGTTGTGTGTGAGTTCTGGGTATGTGTGTGTGTTGTGTTGTGCTATGCCATAAACGGACGAAAGGTTCCTATTATCTCAGCTCTCCACGTATGTCTATCTGGGGCTTTTGGGTAAGGTGAATAATGCCTTGTCACAAAAGAAATCAACGGACGAGGAATTTGTATTCTGACTGTGAACTCAGATCAACCCTGGAGTTAAGAGAGAATGACAGCCAGACATTCACAGACATGAGATATGTGTTCTGAAAACCACTGGAGGTAAAGCCTCTTGTCTGCTAGGCAACAAGGATGAGAAAACATGTGAAGGGAGTGAGTGTATGTGTCAGTGTGTGTGTATGTAGATGTGCGTGTGTGTGTGTGTGGTGGGGGGGGGGGTTCAAAGCTGATGTGGGCTTGAAGGGTAATAGTGGTCTTTATAAGTGGTATTGCAAAGTGAAGTGGGGGGGTGAAAGATAGAAGGGAAAAAGCCAGGTAGAGAGGGGGAAAGTGAGAGAGAGAGAGAGGGAGAGAGGAGACAGGGGAAAGAGAAAGGGAGCGACAATAGAGGAGGTCAAGAGAGATTAGGAGATACTTCTGTGAAAGAGAGAGAGAAGAAGAACGACAGAGAGATAGAAAAGGCAGGGGTTGGTGTGGAGTCTGTGGGCGCGACGTGAGACGATGTGTGTGAGACCGCTACAGTCGCCTCACACACACACACCATCTCCTAGTGATGTGGTCGACCACAAAGTTATGAGTTCATTAACAACCAATACCCGTTGAAGATAATACGGGCGTGGCTTCATCTGGCATGTGTTTAATAACAATATGGATTGGCTTAACACCAAAATGTTCCTCCGCCGTGTAATTCACACGTTGCGTGGCTTCGTCAGGGCTTAAGCACAAATTCCAAGGCAGGAGAAGACTACAGCCCAAAATAAAAGAGGACTAGTATTCCAGTGATGACAGATTCGGCTCCTCCTCCACCCATCGCTCCACATCAAACACGGGCTGCGATGGGAGTCCTACTACCCCTGACAACCCTGAAGGACAACACCTATATTTGACACACACACACACAAGTCTGCCACTGTGAGGTTGTCTAGAACACACCCACATTTCTATCTTTTCTTGTATGTGTATCTGTTGTCCTTTTCCTTGCTTTATCATATCCATGGTTGCATCTGCAGTCTGGTCTTCTAACTCTATCTTTCACCGAAGCCTAGCCTTAGCCATTACCTAACCATAACCATTGCCTAAGCTTAACCTTAACCATTTCCTAAGCCTAACTTTAACCATTTCCTAAGCCTAACTTTAACCATAAACTAACCTTAACCATTACCTAAGCTTAACCTTTACCATTTCCTAAACCTAGCTTTAACCATTTCCTAAGCCTAACTTTACCCTAACCCAAGCCTAATTGTAAACGTTTCCTAAGCCTAACTTTAACCATAACCTAACCTTAACCATTACCTAAGCCTAACCTCAACCATTTCCTAAGCCTAACCTTAACCATTCCCTAAGCCTAATCATAACTATTTCCTAATCCTAACTTTACCCTAACCCAAGCCTAAACTTAAACGTTACCTAGGCCTAACCTTAACCGGCAATGGTTAAGGTTAGGCTTAGGTAACAGATAAGGTTAGGCTTCGGTAATAGTTAAGGTTAGGTTTAGGTAATGGGATGCTGGGATGCTGGGAAAATAAATGGAAATCGAAAAAAGTCACTCAAGTCATACGGCTCCTAAGCCTAACCTTTACTATTACCTAAGCCTAACCTTAACAATTAGCTAAGCCTAACCTTACCCTAACCCAAGCCTAAACTTAAACGTTACCTAAGCCTAACCTTATCCGTTAGCTAAGCCTAACCTTAATCATGTCATAACCCTAACCTTAACCATTTCCCAAGCCTAACCTTAATTGTTACCTAACCTTTCCGTAACCATTTTAAATGTCTTCAGTTGTTTTTATTGTTGAAATGTAAGCAACACACACATACACCCCCCTCCTCTATCCCACTAACAAACACACGTACACACACCTCCTCTCTTCCACTAACAAACACACACATATACACCCACCTCCTCTATTCAACTCACAAACACACACGTACACCCACCTCCTCTCTCCCACTCACAAACACACACACGTACACCCACCTCCTCTCTCCCACTAACAAACACACACATATACACCCACCTCCTCTATTCAACTCACAAACACACACGTACACCCACCTCCTCTATCCCACTCACAAACTCACACACATACACTCTCCTTCACAGTGATGGTTTTGTTCTGGGGTATCATATTCGTTTCAGAGGGGATTTCTGTCAGATGGGAATTAGATAAGTGTAGCTGAATCTAACAGGTGGATTAACTAATTAGGTGGAGATCCAATGCCAGATCCTGAAAGGGTTAATTCAACACGACAGTCACCTGCTCACAGCTCACTTACACACTCCACACACACCCACATTACTGATTATACTATTAGTCGCCGTCTGTAAGATGAAGAAATCAGTTTAACCTCCAGGACAGGAAGTCTTGTCCGTGACAATGACTCTGTTGTAGCCTGGAGGACCGGTATACAGTATTTTCAGAGATACACTACACGGCCTGTGTCCTGCTGTTATAACATTACTAAACCCCCACCTGATGGAGCGAAGGCTGTATAACATGCTTCCAGGTCTACACCTGTCCCAGGGTGGAGCATGTACACAAAGCTGTATGCTTCCAGGTCTAAAACTGCTCTTGAATAAATAGTGAGGAGTGTGCATTTAGGAGGAGTTTTGTAGTGGGTGGTGAACACTTCGTGGGCAGGAGTTGCCTTCCACCCCTGTCTGATGTTGACTTCTTGTGTTACCTTGGACGATGGGAACTCAACCTAGCTGTTCATGTATATGAGTCTGAATCCATTTGGTCTGTTCAGGTATAATCAGACCGATCTAATTGGTCGGTTCAGGGATGATCAGACCGATCTAATTGGTCGGTTCAGGGATCATCAGACAGATCTGTTTGGTCGGTTCAGGGATGATCAGATCGATCAGTTTGGTCCGTTCAGGGATGATCTAAATTCTTGCAGGTAAATAATACAACAGGTGTGTTGACATGAGCAGTATGAAAGTATGTGTAACACACACACTGACACATGGGGTCGGTTGTGTGTGACCCGGATTAGCCCAGATCAAACCAAAACAGAGAGAGGGGCTTGGATCATCTCCACGACAACAGCCTCATTACCCAGCACCCCCTACTGTGCCTTCCACTAGGAAAGTTACGTTTTTGGGGGGTGTGGGTATCAT
Source organism: Novumbra hubbsi (assembly GCA_016801125.1). Classification (NCBI taxonomy): domain Eukaryota; kingdom Metazoa; phylum Chordata; class Actinopteri; order Esociformes; family Umbridae; genus Novumbra; species Novumbra hubbsi. The sequence goes on from JACXGK010006074.1 coordinate 11,410, forward strand.
GTGATTCACAACTACTTGCAAGACAACACACACACACATAAGCGTGAGCACACATGTACACACACACAGCTTTCTGTCTTTCTCTGATTCCCCTCTGGAGTCATCAGGAAGTAAATGTAATCCACCACAGTACACCCCCTTACTTAGTTCCTCTGCTGCTCTGCTTCTGTTTCATGTGTGGGAGGAATGACAGAAATACAGGAGAGAGGGAGGGAAGGAGGCGGCCTGGGAGGAGAGGGGAAAGAGAAAAGGGGAGCATAGAAGAGAAGCAGAATGAGAGGCACTGTACACAAAGGAGTGAAGGATGAGGGAAGGAAAAGGGGGGGAAGGAGAAGGGGGAGTGTTCAGCGAGGTGTGGAGGGAGGTAACCTGGGGCTTTGTCACTCCTTGTTTCGCTCACACACACACACGCGTCCGGTACCAGGCCTCATCAGGAGCCCGAAACAGGCAGCATTGCTCTGCTTGGACAGCTAGCAGCTTAACGAGGCCCTCACCTAACGAAGCACCCACGTGAATAACTTAACGAGGCCCTGTCACTGTCTGTGTTGAAGTATGGACCTACCCAGTGAATAAGGCCCATTTATACACTGTCTGGATCTGAGCAGGGCTGGAAAAGTCCCCTCTGCTTGGATGTTTGGGGGGAAAGCAGCATGGGATAGCATGGAAATAGCAACATGGAGAAGCCATCAGACTGGAAGAGGCCAGAGAGAGACAAGAGGAGACGGC
>JACXGK010006074.1:12235-30195 GCA_016801125.1 Novumbra hubbsi
GAGGGGGAGGAGAAGGAGGTGAAGGTAGCTGTACTGCTGAGGGCCCCAGTCCTTTCCCTCTCCACCTTTGGGCTTGTTAACATTGCGGGAGAATAAAATGTTAAGTTAAGCACAATCACTTCATATCACTGAATTTCCCCCCGGCGTGTTCGAGGCGTGTTCGAGGCGTACCACACGGAATAGTGGCCGTCGATCATGGGGAAATCAGGGGGTATGCATGCACACACTGCACAGAACCGTTGTACATTTCCACAATTGTCTTCACGCGTTCAAACCTTCGACGGGGCTTGACCGATGTCATGGTGCCTCAAGTGGATCTCAGCAAGTTCACACCACACAATGATCTAGTGTCTGGAAAGTATTCTCCAGTCTGTCTTGGAAAACGTAGCGCAATGTACACAAGCCCATAGTCATATAGTAGACGCTCATCCAAGTGCACTCAAAGAGGCAGTTACCATGTTACCCCTATGGGGTACAAGCCCACAACCCTGGCGTTGCAAGCGCCACACTTCACCAACCGAGCGATGTTTCACTAACCCAGGCGTTTGGGCTGCAGCGAGGGCCCGGGGTTACAGGGCCTGGGGGTTACAGGTCCCCGGGGTTACAGGGCCCGGGGGTTACAGGGCCCGGGGTTACAGGGCCCCGGAGGTTACAGGGCCCCGGGGTTACAGGGCCCGGGGGGTTACAGGGCCCGGTTCTCCATGCTGAGGGGGTTGAGGTGATCGGGAGGGGCCCAGAGCGTCTAGCCAGGGGCGGTGTGGAGGTGTGATGCAGACGTGCTGTCCCCATGGACGACACACACACACACACACCGATGACTTCCCCAGCTGCTGGTGCGACTCATAAACTGGCGAGGCTGGAAACACGGGGGCCTCGTTTGGTTCCCCCCTTCCATCCTTTCTCCTCCCCTCTGTTCTGCCTCCGCTTCGGTCTCCTTCCCAAATAGCCCCCTATTTCCCAAAGGACCCCGGTCTGGTGTTGTGTACTACGAAGGGGATAGGGTGCAGGTATGGGTAAGGATTAGGGAGGGTTTATAGTTTGAAGAATAGTCTCCTTTCTTAACCTCTGTGACCTCATATTTCCTTACCTTTCTGGTGAGCACAGAGCATCGGGGTTTAGAGGTGAAGCATGTTCTCACAGGTCTGTAGGGGACGTAGGTAATCCCCAAACACCTGAGACGGCCTGTTGCTACCCTGAAGCATCCGGATGCTTCTGATATCTGCTGGCACAATCTTTCAACACACAGTACAGGGGGTCAAATTAAGGTCATTCCACTTTTGAGGTCCGAAACCAGCCGATGCTTTATCATCCGACTAGTCGTGTCTTTCATCGTGGAGCACAAGGAGGCAACCATTACGACGGCCGGGGTGCTCCATCTCCGGGACCTCCTCTGACAGACGTGCGCGATAACACTGGTCTTTCTCCTCGGCAGGTCCTGGGCTCCCGCTACAAGCGGCGGCACATCGTCGACCCGCCGGGAGACTCCTCCCCTACCCACTCCCCCCCGACCGCCGACCCAGCTCCCACCCCGGGGGGCACGTACGGCCGGGGGCCGGCCTCCTACAGGAATCGGCGCTACCACCGCAACTCTTCCCGGACCCAGACACTCCCCCTGCCCCAGAGCCAGTGGAGCCACGCCTCCCAGACCTCCTTGCCCCAGGTCTGCCAGGAGGAGGAGGGGGAGGAGGAAATGGAGATGGGTGCTCGTCGTAAATCCTGGTGGAGCGGTCGCTCGCGCTCCCTGTACTCTTTGCCGGGCCAGACGGGCTTCGGCGTCTCCCGGTCCCATTCCGCCTGCTCCTCCCTCGGCGCCTTCCCTAACCGTCACCGTAGCGACTCGCTGATCCCGCCCTTCCGCCTCAACGTGGACGCCCTGATTGGTGCAGAGGAGACGGACGTGGACACGGGGATCAAGGTGGACACGGGCAGCGTGGTGGACCTGTCCGTGGTCTCGGCGTACTCCGGGAGAGCCCCCCCGCCGCCACCACGCCCCCTGTCCGCCCCGCCGAGGGACCTACCCCCCTCCCTCGGCGGCGCCGGGCCCAAGGCCTCATCGTTGGGCCGGCCCCCTGTCCCCATGAGAACCAGCAGCCTGACGTCAAACCCGCAGCGACCGCGCCCCCACAGTGCCGTCCCGTCCCCGAGTGGCCAGCCGTGCCCAAGTGACGCTACCCCCGGGAAATCGGACAGCGCCATCTACGTTAACGGGGTGGGGCCTCAGAACAGCTCTGTCCTGGAGGGCGGGACGGAGGAGGAGGACCAGGAGTTCTACATCTGAACAGTCGATGGGCGCTAGAGAGACACACACAAGCTGGCAAGCAGCAAGGGACAGGGACTGACAACATGGCTCTGCCCTGCCCCCTGGGGGCTACAGGAGGAAGTGCAAAGTACTGTGGCTCTGTTGAGAGATGCTTCGTTTTACACTTTATATATTGTAGTACTTCTCTGTGTTTGTTTCTACAACAGTATATTTGGTGTCTGTATATGGTGTGAGATTTAGAACATGTGTTGTATGTTATTTAATCAAGTTGTCGTATAAATGCACAGCGCTTACTGACATCAGTTAAAAAACTAATTTTGGGTTAAAAAATGTCATAGCGGATGATTTAAAAACTGAGCTGTTTTGAAACCAGAACTAAGGTGGGTTATCTCAGGACAGGACAATAAAAGGCCAGACAAATGTAGTTAAATACAAAACAATACTCTCCTTCACTTAGCAGGTTTTCAAAGAGACCTGCTTCTAACAACGCCATACCCAAAACAAATGAACAATGCATTACTATAGCTAGCTGACTTGGTCAAATCAGAACAGAAAAATAGGCATTTTGACGCTGGTGACAGACTACACGGTCTACGTTTTGTATTATTTCTTTAAAAAAACACAAACCTTTAAAGATTAAGTTACATTTGTATGGTCTAATAATGTTTAGGTGCAAGGGTTCTCTCTGGTGGTGGTTTGTTTTATTGACATCTAAACAAAAATAAAAGTAGTGGTCTTTAATACGAAATATTTTGACTATTACCAATTATTTTTGTGCTCACTAAATTCTCCAAACTTTTTTGACAAGGAGTCAGATTACGTTTTAATTAATAAACACAAGTTATACCTTTTAAGAACCAGGTCAGTACAGAGTGAATGGGGTCAAGCAGTAAACTACCCATGATGCATCTTGTATTACTCACCATCTAAAAGGACAACACACTACTCACCTATATTTTACTAGTTTTAATATCTTTGTGGTCTCCAGTTTTGATATCTTTGTTTTACACATTCAGTGCCTCTAGAATTGATTCACCCCTTTGGATTTTGAAACAATCCCTCTTGATCTTTCTCTTTAAACTCCAGTTTAAATCCATTTTAATTTCAATAAAATGTGGAAAGATCCAAGGGAGAAAACACTTCTGAGAGGTAATGTACATGGAGACACACATAGACACACACGCAGAAGAACCCTGTAACATGTTGGTGCTTTTCTGAGCACCCCTCTCCGTCCTCCATGTAAGTACTTCCCCAGCCTCCATCAGCATCCTGAGGCGTCCAACGGAGGCCATCCCATGAGGTGTTCCTTTATATAGGCTTTAAGTTACGACCTCTGCAAGCTCTATGGAGGTGATGTCACCACTGGCCAATGGCCAAACAGAGTTATATATACAATGTTCCACAGCGTAGCTGTGGAGAGGCAAACATTCATTTGATGTTTAGTGAATGTGTGTGTGTGTGTGTGTGTACGTGCACACTTGTGCGTGTCTCTGAATGACATAAAAAAATCACAATTCTCTGAAGACGCAAAGATAAAAATCTTACATAAATGTGACTTATTTGTTCTTCTCCAGAGCGGCTCATTAACAGATCCCATGCAAACCAGTGAGCTCCAGGAGACAGGAATGTAATTGAGTAACATCCACACACTAGATCATGTGAGGATGTGTCAACGAGAGAAGAGGGCCTGATCTCCTTTCACCTGGTTCTTTATGGTCTCAAAACAAAAACCAGCATACAGTTGGCACTCCGTGAAATGGGTTCGAGACCTCTGGCCTAAAACCAAGCCCTGGGGGACACCAGTGGAACCGAACAGTGGAACCGACCAGTGGAACCGACCAGTGGAACCGACCAGTGGAACCGACCAGTGGAACCGACCAGTGGATCCGACCGGTCAGCTGGGACAAATCCAAGGGTGTGCAGATTCTGAGACTCCCAGTTGACCGTCGCTGGAGAACCAGGATCGGACGGATCTGCAGTGTTGAAGGCGGCAGATGGATCTGGGGTGACAACAGAGGAGAGAATCCGCTTGGCCTGTATGGTGTGACATTGACTCCTGATGAAGTTCACCCCAACCATCAGGAACAGGCCCTGATTAACATTGGAGTCCCACACAACCTGCACAATTCACATTTACGTCATTTGGAGACTTTACTCATCTGGAGTCACTTATAGCATTAAGCGTATACATCTATGTCATTCTGCAGTAAATACAAAATATGCTATGTATGTTATGTGGCTGTGGGTAAGAATTTCGGAATGTTGTTGAATCCATACCCAGGAATAATTCAGCTTGTTCTACAGGAAGGGGGACCAGCTGATACTAGATGGGTGTAGACTGACTGTATATCCTGCTTTAAGATTGCTGTCCCTCAGTCAGTGAGTAAAAGCTTAGTCATGCAAGGCCACACCTTTAAACCTCCTGGCAAAAGAGGCTAGTGAAAGCTAACACCCAGAAGGAAAGGGAACGCAAAGGCCAGTCTCCAGTGATGTGGTAAATGTCAGGGTTGTAGCAGTGCCTTTACTCTCCTCTAGGGGGCAGCAACCATGCTGAAAACCCAGGGCAGCAATCAGACATCAGTCATTATGCTTTTAAGACAGAAACCAAGCATGTCTGCATCTTCTCTTCCTAAATTCCCATTTAAAACCAACCCTAATTGCACTGCTCTTTACGAATTAGATTCTGTAAAAACAGCTAATGTATTAATACAGCAATGTGTGTTTGATCAAATTCAGCCCAAGTAATGTATGACAGAAGAATTAGAGTAGTAGTGTTACAGTACTGGGTGGGGTGGATAGTGGGTGTGGTTTGCACCCGGTGGGTGGGGTGGATAGTGGGTGTGGTTTGCACTCGGTGGGTTTGGTAGTGGGTGTGGTGGTTAGTGGGTGTAGTTTGCACCCGTTGGGGTGGGTTCCTACTCCTTCAGTGCCAGCCGGCTCTAATCCCGTCCCGTCGGCGTACCTGGCAGATCACTACGGCGACGCTGCTGCACTCAGACCCAGCACGCTACGCGCCGCCATGATGCTAATCCCGGCCAAGGGCCCTGGAGGCCTGAATGTGGGCCAGAGCTGGAGGAGGGCCTCTCCCAGCCTCCACTGGCACCATGTCACTCTTCACTGTTTTTTAGTCCAGCAAAGGGTCTATGTCTTTTTCCTTCAGCAACATTGTGCTGCTACGTGTGTTTTATGTGACTGTGTGGATTTCAAAACGTCGTGGATTCACGTTAATTGCATTGGCCCGCAGCACATGGATGTGGTAACATCGTTCGAACTGTCGCTTTGGCGGAGAGACAATCGTTTCACCAGATGTTGCCACTGGAGAGACTCCAAGGACAAGAGACGAACATGGCCGTGAAACGCCAGGGAGAGGAAATCGCATCGTTGTGTGGTTAGTCTCGGGCGGGAACCAGGCCTTCCTCCTCCTCGTTTCTCGGCCAGCCACCGTCTCAGCGCAGACGGGAGGGGGCGGGGAAAGAATGGAGGCCGCGGGGACTGACACGGCTAGAGGGGATTAAGTTACTGAGAGGCGGAGGGAAGAGGAGGACATGTCTCAGTGTTACACACGCCCCCGGGACGTGACACACTCCGTATAACTTACATACATATCCACTTACACGCTACACCTGTAACCAGGTAGCGCCAGGTGACAGGTTAGGGCCTTCACCCACTTGCGTATTCTGTGTCACTATGGGCTACTAGTTGGCACTAGTCCTGGCCTGGCAGTGATCTGGGGTCGCTGGGGTTTAGAGTGGCAGATCACCAGCCAAAGTGAGTAGAGGCCAGAGAGCGACACGGCTTGGAGCCAACAGCTTCCTTTCTCTCTCTGGGACAGAGTTAAGAGCCTTACATTCAGCATTTGGTCATTTAGCAGACGGTCTTATCCACAGCAACTTATGGGAGCATTCAGGGTTTAATGTTTAACATTACTTGTCATGAAGTGCTTTGAGTGGTTAGTCAGAGAACACATCAGCACTTCCCTACCCTCAGCTTTGGATCCACTACAGTTTGCTTTCATACCAAACAGGTCTACAGATGATACCATTGCCCTAACCCTCCACTCTGCCGTCTCTCATCAGGAATGCATACATGAGAATGCGGATCATTGATTACAGTTTAGCATTCAACACTATTGTGCCCCACAAGCTTGTGGTGAAGCTCAAGGATCTGGGCCTCAACTCCACCCTTGACCTTGATCAAAACCCATGTGGTTTAAGATGGGCAGCCCCACCTATTCCAAACTGACTCCCAGTCTTGGCGCCCCACAGGGCTGTGTGCTCAGTACCTATTCCAAACTGACTCCCAGTCTTGGCGCCCCACAGGGCTGTGTGCTCAGTATCTATTCCAAACTGATTCCCAGTTTTGGCGTCCCACAGGGCTGTGTGCTCAGTACCTATTCCAAACTGACTCCCAGTCTTGGCGCCCCACAGGGCTGTGTGCTCAGTATCTATTCCAAACTGACTCCTAGTCTTGGCGCCCCACAGAGAACCTGCCAGCTCTGCAGGACCTCACCTTGCCATCTCACACTTACCCATGTACGTTGTCATTCTACTGAGTCTATTGGACACCTCAGGAAATAACATTACCGGCTGAATGCTAAAACCTGCATTATTAACGCAGCTTGCGGCTAGAGTAAGACACACTATTACCAATTATCCATTTAATTACTTGTTTACATGTCTTCTTATATGTTATTTTCTTTCTATTTTTAATTGCTTGTTTTACTAATGAATGCGCTTCAGGGGACATTTCTGGAAACCAAGCATTTCATTGCCAATAATTCTGTCCTCATTGTGTAATGAAAAATACACTTGAACTTGTTAATAAATAGAATTAAACATTCAGAAAAGAGGGCTAATGGTGCTGACATTAAAATAACATTGTACCTGCAGTTGGTTAATCTAGGCCACAAATCTACACAATTAAACTCACTCATTATTTGTGTCATTGTTGGATAGACTAGGTAGAATATGTACAATATGTACAATATCTATAGGAGCATTTCAAGCCGTCTTCTGACTTCATTGTTCATACATATGCCTCTCACCTCCTATCTGGTATTCCTCTGTGTATGGTAACATTTTAATAAGCCTGGGAAAGGGCCTAAGCTGCGCACAAAAACAACTTCACGGGGGTCTCATGCAAACAGATGAGGCTGTGAGGACAGGACAGACAGAGACGGCAGTAAATCATCATAGTTAAACCTGCAAAAGTCTTAAGGGGAAAACGCCCCTCTCCACAGTCCTATAAAATAACTCGCGACCCTAAAAAAATTCTGCAAAAACGGTTTTGACAACTCACCCCCATTTACGCCAGACATGGCTGACTTGCCAGCAAGGTCGGGGTGTTAATTTATGCCAGACACGTCTTCGTAAGCGTTCGTGGACGGCTTTAGTGTATTACCCCCAAGACGTTCCCCGTGTGTTTGTGGCTGGGTGTCTGTCCCTCTCGCTGGCACACACTCATTCTGTGGATGATTTTTAATTGGACCGGGAATATCAAATTGAGAGCACAAATCATCACATCCAACCCACAAATGATGTTTGCTCGTCCCTGCAGGCGCAAGTCACATTGTTTAATTCCGGCCATGGGGATGAAAGCTTTTATTTGCTTTGGCGGCAGCTCAAACTATTGTCTTTGGGCAATTACCATGACATTTCGTCCAGTGCCGAGGCCGGAGTACTGGAAATTCCAAATTCCTACGTCGGCAGATTTTGAACATCGGAACATTGGTATTAAAGAATGTGATGTGTCCGTTGATGAGAGCCAAGCAGGCTGGACCAATTACTAGAGTTCCAGTAAATAGCAGGAAGCCCTGGCCACAATACCTGATGGGTCCCAACCATGTGCTTTTCGTTCCCCGTTCTTCCTAAATTCCATCCTTTATTTCACCATGAGCAAAGGGGTATTCAAGTCTTTAGCATCAAAGCCAATTCGTTATCATGGCATGGGTTCACAAAGAAATACTTGATTCGTTTAATTAATGCTAGCAGTAAACATACATTTAGACAATATTAATATTTCCAAAACGAGACGCTAGATCACATATTAACATTATGTATTCAGTTTTACGGAACTTAAGATATTAAATTAAATATATGACAAATGTCACGTTTGGATGGCTTTGAACATGGGCCACGCAGTTCAGACGAGGTGAGTGGAATAAAGATTTTTGATTCACTCAACTTCATACTTCTATGCTTGGAGCGTTAATATTTAAATGGCATGGTCGATGTGTCTGAACTGTCCAGACTACGAATGAGCACTGTGTTCAAACAGGATTGCTCTCATTAATGGACAGATCATTTAATAGCACATTCCTAAGAGGGTCTCCCAATTAAAAGCCCTGACGCAGCACTCGTGTGTTGTCGTAGGCTGCTGCTTTTGATGACCACAACAAAAGGTCGAGATGGGGACCGACTGTCTTTTGTTTAGTTTGTGTGCGCGTGTGTGTGTGTATACGTGTGTTTGTGTTTTTCATGAGGTCGTTTTGGGATTTGCTGGTCGGTGACATGCCTCCCCCCGTCTGGCTCCTTATAGCACCGGCCCGGGGAGGTAGGAATTCTAGCCGAGTGGTACGGACATCGCCGACAGAGACCGCAAACACAGAGCGCTCCCATTAAACACGGTCTTATGACTGAGAACCCACTCAATCAGCCGTACGCGGAACAAGCGGACGAAAGTTGTACACATACGGACCGAAGAGGTGAGAGGGACGTGCGCGCACCACATCTCTCGCGGAGACAGCGGCAGCGGACTTGGGAGAACGCCGGGAATTTAGAGATAGCTGTTTAGAATTGGAACGCGGTCGAAACCCAAATCTAACCTTTTCCTAACCATCACCAGGTGAGTGTCGCGCAGTTTCATTTGCATGTTTAGAAGCGATGGACACTTGCAATCGTCCCTTACATGTGATGAGTTTTAACATTACAAAAATGTTTTTCGACCATTAACCAGTTTGTTTCAGTCATTTGCTTGAGCACCTAAAATAAAATCGATTAAATTAATACAATGACGAGAGATTATGTGCACTTGTACGGTCTCCAAGTAAAAAAAAAATATACTTGAAATAATGACATACAAAACAATTTCGAAATTTCATATTTTTACGAGCTAATATTTGCAGCAGATCAAAGTCGATTTATAAGTGACTTAATTAAAGAATTGAACATGCACCGCTATAACTGCGATAACACAGGAACACGGAGTTTTGATGTTTACACAGAATTGTAAAAAAATAATTGATTGGTCAAATTAACCATTTAGGGGCTGCCATGGTTACAGAACTACTAGAAGAAGCTTACTTGTGACAGGGGAGGAGTCCGGGGTGCTTATATTTGCATATTCACATTGTGCACAACCCTGGAGTGAAATGTTCAAGGGAAGATATACATATTTTTCACCTCGTAGGCTTAGGGATTTGAACCCCAACCCTAACAGCAAGACTATTTGCTGCCATGAGACAGAAAAGCCCTATTTAAAATGTTGATATGCTTGTTTCAGGTGCTGTGAATAAATACACACTAATTAATAATGTGTCTAATTGCCAGATAATCAGATGGGTCTCAGCACTGATTGAATTGGCAAAAAAGCAATAAAAAAAAGAGATCAGAACTGCATTGCCTGTGAATACACAAATAAAATGTTCTTCCATTAATACATAATTAAAATAAATTATGCAATAAATTACAATAAGAAACCACGATTGAAATACATTATTGCATTTTTTTGTAATCTTGTGATACAAATGCTGTGGACCTTGTCTATCTATATTTTAAGTAAGATTTGCTTGATAATAAAGACTCCCTGACATGACCAACCTTCTGGCTTTCTTCAGTGAACACGCGTCCGACGTCATCACATACGTTTGACGTTCTACCCCGCACCCCCAAAGGCCATGTGTCGCCTGTCGATGACCTCACTGTTTCTCAGCATCTGGTTGGTGGAGACGGGTCAGTGTAATGCCCTCAGCCTTCAGGACACTATGGGACAGTTGCACACGGAGTTCGCCATCAGCCTCTACCAAACCCTGAGCGAGACGGAGAACAACTCCAACCTGGTCGTTTCCCCGGCGAGCGTCTCGCTGGCTTTGGGCCTCTTGCAGCTGGGCGCCCGCGGCAACACCCTCGCACAACTGGAAGAGGCGCTGGGATATGACATCAACGGTAAGATCCAGCCCCCAAGCAGTGTTAGGAGTTCATAAGGTGGATCAGTCTTCTGGGTGTGCAGGCTTGTGTTGCACGAAGCTCCGATGAATAAACACAATATCGGGTTCAACCATTCAAGGTACAAGTGTCCGGAAAAAAAAGCCTCATAACATGACCTGCAGATATCTCTGAGTCGGCGGTGATAACTGCTATTGAGGTCTGTCTTTAAGAGCGGGCGCCTAGCAACTACCAGGAAGTGATCTTCTGTCTGAGGGTGGGCAAATATCATTCCCTTAAAGAGTCAATCTGCAGTTGCTTCCTACATTGTAACAGTAAATGAATGTGGCCATGAGTTTGGAACATAAATTACACACGCCACGCGGTTAAAACCGTTTGGTCCTTGCTTTGCGTCCATGACAGAGAAGGTTTCAGTGATCCAAGGCAATTTCAAGGCTTTATCCTCAGTGTTTTTGTAGTTTACCAAAGCAGTAGCAAGATATTTTCTTTGTTGCCATTTCAACTGCTGACTGGCCTTTAACATGGTGCCGGGCAGCACCATTGGTACATGGAACTGTGGGTCCGGCTGATTGGGTCGGAGCGGTGTCAGGTGCCTCGGTGCCCTGCTCCCCCAGTAATCCCATTACTCTGAGATTCCTGGGGTCAGAAGGCCGCTATGTTACACATAATGGCAAAACTAAACCGCATAGAGGTCAAGAGGTCCTCGCACTCAGGCCCTGGCGAGTGCAGAAAGACCACGCATAGGTCAGAAGGTCCTAGCGCACAAGGCCTTACTTGAGTGACCTTGGTCCAAACCAATCTGTGAATCGTCGGTTCGCGGGACGAGACGCAGCCGGTCCGGGATGTTGTTGATCCAATCGGCTGATAGGTTTTAGGCCTTTCATGCATGGTTAGATACTTTTTGAACATTCACTGGATAGACAGTGGGGAAAGACTGAGGTTTTTGGTGAAGGAGCAGCAGGCCAGTATTGAACCCTTTCCGGTGGGATGTTGACGAGAGGCATGGACTGGGACAGCTGCTAAGGGTCCTCAAAGTTTCCACCAACCACCACCTGATCTGTCCCAACTTCCTCTCTCTTCAGACATGCACGTGCAGGAGTTCCTGTCGCGGTCGCAGGGGGACAGCGGTAATTTCAGTCGCGGGGTGCAGCTACGACAGGCCTGCGCCTTGTTCGTCCAGAGCGGGGTACAGCTCCTTCCCGGGTTCAGCCAGCGGGTAGCAGCCTTGGGAAGAAGCAGCCTGATCCGAGCCAACTTCAGCCAGGTTAACCACACCCGCAGCCAGCTGGAACGCTACGGACACAACCAAGGCAGTGGTGAAGCCCTCCCAGCCAGTGGCAGTGGAGAGCTGTTTGGGTCCGGTGAGGCCCCACCTTCCTGGGGCCGACAGTTGCAGATGGCCCTGGTCAACACGGTGAACTTCCGGGGGTTGTGGCAGAAACAGTTCCTCTTCACCGACACCCAGAACCTTCCGTTCACCCTGTCGGATGGCAACGCCATCAAGGTACCCATGATGTACCAGGCTACAGAGGTCAACTTCGGTGAGAACTCAAGAGAAGAATACGTTTTGATGTGATTGAAGTGGTTGTTTATTAATAGTTAAAGCAAAGCAACACATAGCGAAATTCAAACGTTTGAGTTTCATATCGCAATACACTCTAGTCGCTATGACAATTTAGATTTTGTACACAACAAAAATTGGCCTTTTGGTAATTGGTAATATAAATGCGACTACTTCATACAGGCCAGTTCCGCACACCGTCTAACCAGCGCTACACCGTCCTGGAGCTACCGTACCGCGGACGCTCCTTCAGCCTGTTGGTGGCGCTGCCCAGTGAGAGGAAGACCCCCCTGTCCGTGCTGGAACCCCAACTAACCCCCCGTGCCATGGCCGCCTGGGACACGGGCCTCCGGCGAACCAAGATGGATGTCTTCCTCCCCAGGTGGGCCGCTGACTGTATTTTACCACCTTCACACCAGCTTAGTAAGACACAGCCGTTGATCAAAATGTTACTTTTTATTTTTCCCCCCAAAAACCTACATCAATGCTTACAAACATTTGGATGTCCAGGTATGACTCAGAGACTTCCGTGCGCCTCGTCTCCACGGCGAGATACCTAGCAGGGCCAATTTGGCCAACGTTATTTTAACACCACAGGTTCCCTGCTGAAGTGTCCAACAGTCGAAATAATGACCAACTGTCCTCGGTCTGGCTTTTGCAGGTTTAAAATGCAGAACAGGTACAACCTGCGGACCGTTCTTCCCACAATGGGGGTCAGTGACGCATTCAACCCAATGGCAGCAGACTTCACCGGCACCTCAGGTATACCACAATTAATTGGCTTCATTTTGCCATTTCCTCGACACCTCTCTTTACCTCTTTTGAAAAAACTAATAAAAACATTGGAACAGAAGGTTAGACGTACTTCCCCCTCTGACCTTTCCATCCAATGGGGTTTGAGGAGACATCAGGAATCCAGAAAATGCCAGAGATGGTCACGGTGTAACCCACAGTATCCAGCGGTCCCGTGTTCTAAGCGCTGTGCTCTCTGCCCACAGCAGAGGAGGGCCTGTACGTGTCCGACGCTTTCCACGAGGCCAGGATAGAGGTGACAGAGGACGGGACCAAGGCCGCTTCAGCCACAGCTATGGTGCTACTGAAGCGTTCCCGTGCCCCAGTCTTCAAAGCAGACCGACCGTTCTTTTTCCTCCTACGACAAGTTGGCACAGGTAGGCCTACTCCTTTACCGCTGAACACTTCCGTCTCATCGGACAAGAGGCCATGGACACGTTCCCCCTGTGCAGACATTGTATGCATCCCCTAATAGCTCAGCAGTGTGCCATGTCAGTCATCTGCAGTACTATTGACAGACTGCTTCAAATGGCCTTTTAGGATCTGTTAGGTATCAGGGTCACCTGGGCAGAGAAACAAGACCCAGTTCCGAACTTGGGCCAAATTATATTTTAAAGATTCATAACAAAATACAATTAGGCAACCGTTTCCAACCAGGCTGCCACCTATGAAAATGGAAGTTTTTTTACCCAGTAAGTTGCTGGTTTGTAGTTTCACCCATCATTCTGCTTCTAATCCTTGTCTTCTGGTTTCTCCGTAGGATCTATCCTCTTCATGGGACGTGTGGTGAATCCAGCTAACCAGGCACTGTAGGAACTCTTTACCTCAGCCACCCGCACTTCACATCTGCCAAACCAACACATCTTGACGGCTGTTCGACAAGCACTCGAACGGGCGAATCCGGCAAGCCAGCGACGAGACGTTGTGAAACGTGTTGGGCACACAGAAGAAAGGTTTGAGAATCACGGCCTTGGTCCAGCACGTTCGGTTTCCTGAACTGTATAAACAGGCTCCCATCTGTGTCATTTGAAACGAGCTGTATAATGCTAGTGGGGGGGGAGACGAACTGGGACCAGGAACCTCAATTACTGCAACATCCTAATTCACCCTCACCGGTATTTATTGGGAACCAACCAGAGGTTCCAGACTTCAGGAGCAGGGACAACATTTTTGTAAATATCTGTAAATAAACTTTTAATACATTTGTGTTTTGCACTTGAGGTGTTTAAGTCAGTTATTTCTGTAGCCCACTACTTCTAATCTAAAACTCAAGTAAGCACTAATGTTTCCACTAGCGACAGACACTCACATTTGCTCAGCAATCTGAACAATCCCTTACTTTAATTGGCCTATTTAAAAACACCATCTGATTGGACAAGTGTAGGAAATGCTCATTTGTATTATACAACTAACCCAAACAAAATGCCCCACCCTAAACTTAACCAATCACCTGGGGACACGCCTCCACACCCATAAACCCAGCTGAAAGGGAAATACACCAGACGGGTAATACACATCCACAACCTGACACTTTTATTCACATCCTCATTCACAGTGTAAAATAGAAACTGAATTCATGGAAATACAAAAGCCTTCCGCTGAACACACTCTTTAAATAATTCTCTAAAGTTATTTACATCTGTACAACATATCGAAAATACTCTTGTTTCGGTAGCATCCCCGTCACATACAAAGACAAGCACGGCAAACATTTGGTCCCTGTGTGCGGGGGGGGTAATGGGGGGACTGGAAAAACAGAGGCGTAGGCAGTGAATGTCAAAGGTTAAGCCTCCACGCCTGACAGCTAGCCTGGTACCCCGGGCCACAACTACCTTGATCAGACAACACAGACGATTCCACGACAGAGGTTTAGGAGTGTGGTAAGGTAAATGCGTGCTTATGTTTGGCTGCAAACCTTTATGCTCTAGTGCATTTCCTGAGGTGTGTGCATATCAAGTTTCTTTTGCGTCCATTGCATTTCAACAGCATTTAAAGGGTACGCAATTAATGTTTGAATTTGGTTATCCTTCCACTATAGAGTCCGTTTAAGCCAAAGCATCCGAGGGCTGAATCGACATCTACTCCCGGCGTCTTAATTTACATTTGGACCCAAGGTAGAGTAGCTATAACAACATCTAACAGAATTGTAAAAAAAAAAAAAAGGTACCCCACAATAACTGCCCCAAAAGCAGTTTCATGTAAACAGAGGCACAAGCACACAAAACCTTATGACTAAATATGGAGTTGAATGAGCATTACATGCAGGACTAGTTTTATTGTACAGGTAGAAAAACCTTCCCATTGGTTAATACAGTAACCCAGCGTTACTATTGGTTAAAACACTGTTTCTGTTGATATTGGAGTGAACCATTACTCCCGCCTCACGGGTCATGGAGAAGTGCAGGTCGTGACCCCTGGCGTACAGAAACAACACCCACAGAGGGATGGACTGGGGAGAAAAAGCCCCATGAGCCACGCAGAGACCTGCCCCAGAACCCACACGCCGGAGGGCCGTTCTGGCCCGGAGGTGGGTCCCTCCCCTGGGGTAAGGCATCGGGACGGGGAGCCAGTGGAGACCAACGGGCCACACTCACGTCATTCCTTGGGTCAGAACACCTCGTCCCTCCTCTCTCATCGTGGGAGGAGCCAAGGGCGGGGTCAGAAGCTTCCCAGGTGGTTCACGTTGTTCGACCGGTTGTGGATCTCTTCTAGAAAGTTCTCCAGCTGTTCTATTAGCATCCGCTTCTTGAACCTGCGAGGCGGAGAACAAGGTCAAGGTAGATACACACAGAGATACAGCCGCATACACATCCAGTGTAATGAGGGTTACACGCTCAACACGGTAGCGGTAAGGAGGAGAAATGTGGCCGTTAAGGCACGCATCTAGTTGGATAATTAAAAGTGAAGCCAAACAGGAAGAGTTAAAAGCTTTTATCCAAACAGGGTCAAACAACAGACAGACAGTTGTGATTAATCCCTTCTGACTCAGACTCAGAAACAAGCATTGAAGGTTGGATTCCTAACCTTGCGGCCTCCTTAATAATGTTCTGGAGGAAAATCAAACGCGTGTCAAAGCTTCCTTGGATCTGCTTCAGGAAGTAGAAGATTTTGTCGTAGTCTATAAAAACATGTGAAATAGAAAAGTCAAACACTGCAAGAGCTGCTGATGAACACACTTTTAGATGAGACATTAAACGGTGACAAAGTGAGGTTTAGCAGTGCTAGTCGAAGACCACAGACCACTGATCCCGCCCGAAACATCGGGAACCTCTACGGAAACAGTTTCCTCGTCCCTCTCCACAACATTCTCCAGAACTACTTTCTACAGTTACCATGGCAATGTGTGGTGTGCCTAATTAGTTGTTGGGAGGGGGGGGGGGGGTCACATTAACTGCAAGTGACCCTGAATGACTTTGATGAAAACATTACGTACGTCTCCCTGGCTTCCGAATCTCCTTGGTGATGAGGGCTCTCAGCTCGGTGTTGACCTCCAGACACTCGCTGTTCATCAGCTTCTTCAGTTCCCCAGGCGACGGGTACCGAGATGGACGCTCCTCCTCCTCCTGCTGCTGCTGCTCCTCCTCCTCCTCCATGCCCCCAGCCTCCCCTCCGTCCTCACTGCTCTCAGAGAGCTCCCCCTCCTTGGGGAACCCGTTCTCCTCGCCCCCGCCACAATCCTCCTCGGGAGCATCCAGAGGGGTTCTGGGTGGGGTATCCCCGGGGTCCCGGGCTGTATCCTCAGGGCTGTATAAATTCCCCACATGGTTCCCTAGTACAGCTGGGTAGTCCGGCCTGCAGGGGAAGCTCTCTGTGTGGGAGGGGAAAAGGGGGGGTGGTTAGGGTCTTACCGTCCAGGGGCCCCGGGGGTCTTACCGTCCAGGGGCCCCGGGGGTCTTACCGTCCAGGGGCCCCGGGGGGTCTTACCGTCCAGGGGCGGTCTGGAGGGGCTGGCTGCCGGGCTGACCGGGGGCGTGTAGGCCCTGCCGGGGCGCAGCAGGGGGGACATGCACCTCCGCCTTTTAGGTCCCCCTCCCCCGGCCCCGTGCATGCTGGAGTCCCCCCCCGGCCGCTTGCCCTTGTTCTGGGGACCCGTCACAAACTCATCCGCCTCGTCGATCATCATCCCCTGCAAGAAAGCGGAGGAGGCGGCGGTTAAACCAAAACAGGCGGCACAGCGGTCGAGTCACCAAATCAGAGGCCGTCTCGAGAAGATCCAGGTGACAAGGAGGTGCCCGACCCACCCTCGGGGTCAGGAAGGCAGGGGTACACAGGACGGGTGCGTGTGGGGTCCGTACCTTCTTGTCCAGTTTGAAGGGGTTCCCGAAGGTGTGCAGACGCTTGGGCCGCTCCGGGTCTGCGTCTCGGAGGGGCTGGGGAAGGGCCTTCAGGAAGTCCTGGTAGTTCCCCATCTGGGCTATGGGCACCGAGTGCAGCTGGTCTGGACACAGGGAGGCACAACGGGTTGGTCTCCGCATCCACAACACGGGGGGCGCGACCCACTCGGCGCGCGGAGACGCACCTGGGTCCTGTCCTCGGAGGACACACACGTTGGCACTCAGCAGGTTCCTCCTCATGCGGCTCAGCTGATCCAACAGGTGCATCCTGGGAATGTCGTAGGCATTACGGAAACCCTGATGTTTCAGGCTCTACACAAACAAAACACAACCAGACAGAGGGTTTAAACCACCAACATCCTATCAGATCATCCAGGTAAGAGCTGTGTGGCTCAGGCAGGGAACAGACGGTTTAAACCCCCCGGGGCCTCATGTGATAGCCCGCTGGAGTGTTCCCGCTGAGGGCTGTGAAGCGCTGACCTTGTTCAGAGAAGCCAGCTGGAAGCCAGCGAACTCGGCAGCGTTGAGCTCCTGGGGCAGAGAGGGCGTCTCGCCCGTGATGCTGGCCAGGAGCTGGGTGAAGTCACAGCGCTGGGCCAGGGAGACCCTGCCCACGCGGGTACGAACCTTGATGCCCCCCTCCGCCGACACCTTCTTGGCCACAGACGCTATGAGCCGCTCGTACTCTATCTTAGTCTGGGGACACAGGGATGTCATGGAGGGCAGGGAGAGAACAGGCCAAATGTATACAACAGAAGAGACAGACAGATGGGGGGGGCAGATAGACACATGGAGCAGACAGACAGATGGGGGGCAGATAGACACATGGAGCAGACAGACAGATGGGGGGC
>JACXGK010006075.1:0-10350 GCA_016801125.1 Novumbra hubbsi
ATGATGACCAGCCTGTGCCTAGCCCCCAACATCATCCATCCATCCCAGCTAGGCTACTCAGCCTGCTCTAACCAAATGAACTTGGTATTTAAACATATCTTTTCAAAAGACCCAATGTTTTTCTGCAGTATTCTTGGGAACCCCACGTAGGAACCCCATGATCTCAACAAAATGGTTATAGTCCCATATATAAAATAATGAATGTTCTAATTTTATTTTAACAAATGTATAAAATGTATCAAAATGATGGCACCCCCACTGCAGTCCCCCACTTGGCCTTTTACTGGGTTATAAAAAGGTGGCAACAAAATCCATGTCTTCTATCACCATCTAAAAAGAAGGATGCATTTGCACAGAATATGTATTGTACTCAATCATTGATTGAGGTGTGTTACTTCTGCTGGTCCGGAAGCTCTTATTCAGATACACATACTAAGTACATGTAAGATTTATCAGGAGGCTGATATGTGACCGCACGGGGATCTGTCAATGATCTCGAACACATCAAAAATCACAAAGAAATGGTTCAAATGATCACAAAAGAAACATATTGCAAAGGCCGTCTTAGCCTTCAATTTGAAGCCCATCTGAAACTTGGGGTTTAAATGAACAAGGCCCGGCAATCAGTATAGACCGAAGAATCTCAAGTATATGAAACAATTCTGCATGGAGGAATGGTCAAATGTCTGTTATCTTATCTCATACATTTTCTTCATGGAAAAGGTTTAGTGTGGCTATCTTTGCAATGAGGGAGGTAAAATGAACTGAAAACAAAGGTGCCAGTCATGTTTACACTTTATATTTCAACCCAAATTTTACCAAAGTGTTCTCCTTGGGATGTCCATGGTCCACTTTGGTTGGCCTTGGCTCATCACAACAACTCCAGAGAAGGTTTGAGACAATAAATTATCTTTACCTTTCTTCCAATACCCATCTCACAAAGACATTCTTTTGCTTTCCACACAGCTCGCCAAGTACATTTTGCTGGAGAAGGCATTCCTTGGCCAACAACCACGAATGAGCTTGCAGGTGCCAAACTACAACAAGGACTCGCTGGAGCTTTACGCTTGACAAAGCGGTCATGTCCAACATCCTGCCCATCAAACCCGGCGGTGCAGAGCTGGGTGGTGTTGCCCTCCATGGCTGTACTGTGAGGCAGTGGCTACTAAGGTATGTATAAACAAAGGTGACTGAAGGTGCCTCTTTCTGTATTAGCATCTCAAGCAGAGTATGAATACTGTTGCTGTTGGATTGATGTTGGATTACTACAGGAGCAAAGATGCCCAACCCTGTCAATTCACATCAATGACATATGGCCTAAATGACATCAAAATAGTATTGGTTGTTATGTCCAGTAGATCATGTTGCAGAATGTTTGTTGTAACTCATGACGCTTCATACCTCACTTGACAGTGGGCAAGAGCGATGCGATGGCAGGAAGGACTTAAAAAAAAAGTCCCACACTTCAATGTAATCATTTTTTAAAAGGTTTTTTTATGACCGAAAGCTGTCTTTGTTAGGGTTTCAGAACCAGTGTCACTAGGTACAACAGGAAAAACCAGAAGGGTTGTGTAGGCTCACTGCTTGACATCTGAAGGCATGACAACATTTTTTAAATCTTACAAATGTTTAAATACTTCATATGTTAAATAATCTTAAAAATGTAAAAACATATAACCTTTTAAATATGTCTGATAACATATAACAAGTTAACTTAGAGATTGGGATCATCTGGATGTAAAAATGTATGCACTCACCTAATTATAACCAGTTAACTAGTTATGATCATGTAAATCTGGATAACATTGGATTATGCAAAATAGCTTTCAAAACAGCTCAAAGCCGGTTGATGAAATAAATATTTGGTATAATATTAATAAAAATAATAATTAATGCCAAGAAACATAATAGGGCTTTAGCACCTCTACTTCCTAAAGCCCTAAAAATAGCTTTGATTATTGCCTTTTTCAATAGTGTGATCAATTGAATCCAACCGGTTTATAAATAATGTACGTCATATAAAATGTGTTGTTACCTTGGGGATTACATACTTACACTTAATGGATAACAAATAAATAATACTATGAAAAGTCTGAAAATTGACTGTGTATACAAACCTTAAATTAATTAAATCAAAATTATATTTATAATTCCATTTGTTTAAATACATTTGCTTTCTCAATTGCTAATAATATGGAACATGAAAATCCTTATGTATCCTGGAGATTCAACTGTAATTGGACCAATTCATCCATGGTTAATAAAGGAGCAGAGCAACACTAATGCCCTCACATGTCTCCTGATCACATTACTTCTTCTACCCAATCATGTGACTTTGGCTTCCAGCTCTTGGCCCGACTGTTAACGGTGTTGACAACAGTGATCTAATCACTCTCACTCCAGAATGACGTAGCTGTCTTCCCCTGTGCCATCTTTAACCAGTAACTGTTGCTTTCTATTTCTGATGAAGAAAACCTTATTTTACTGTTCCGTTTCACGGGCGAGGCTTCTAGTCGTGCGTTGGAGTCCCCCTTTGTGTCTTCCCTGACCCCCTTCTTTTCCTTTCCTTCCAAAGTATGCTGCTGCTCTGCTATAAATGGCTCCGGAGCTGCCCGAGGAATCCACTCTAAATGTTTTCCATATTAGTTCAGAGTCCTCTCTGGTTCCAAATAGCCTTGTTGCGGAGCGGCTCGTATGCTGAGAGGAGCTGTGAGCAGGAAGGGAACGCAGGGGCACAGCGGGGCAGCACACCCACAGACACCAGGACGTCAGAAGGACAAACAAAGGGGAAAGGAGAGAGAGAGGGAGCGGGCGGGCGAGAGAGAGAAGGAGAACAACCATCCGTGAAGCCCGGAGAAACACCGCCACTTTTGTCTCAAGACAGCGGGTAAATAATGGGGCTAGGGAGCAAGGGATCCAGAGGGGAGAGGGGGGGAGGAGCGCCCCCTATCCAGGAGAACAATGGAGGGAAAGCCGAGGAGGAAGGCCCGGCGCCTGAGGATACCCACAAGTGCTGTGGCTGTCGCTTCCCCCTCGTCATCGCCCTACTGCAGCTACTCCTGGGCGTGGGCATAACCGCTGTGGCCTTCCTAATGATCACCATCAGCCCCTCGCTGCAGGCCAGAGAGACCCCACACTGGGCCGGCATCATCGTAAGCATGGACTCCCCGTCTCCTAACTCCACTGCTTGAGCATATGCCATGGGTCCTTGTGCTGATCTACAGAACTTCCCATTCACTGCACCAGCGATACATGCATGGACTAACTGTTTCCATTTCACTGTGTAGGTCCTTACAAAGACTGGTCAAGTTGTCCCTGTGTGACTGCATGTATATATACACACCTCCTCTATCTGCGCACCTCCTCTACCTGCCTGGTCTTGCACACATCGTTTACATAAGCTAATCATTTGTGAGGTCAAATTGCGAGTTGTTCTCCGTGTTTTGACGATTTTTCTTTGGCCTTTTTCACCTCAGTGTGTTTCCCTGTTCCATGTGACTCAGAGATTAACGTGGCACATGAATACAATGAGTCATATTTACTGGGGATTTTGTGTTTTATATAAGTGATCATTTTAGATGTACTCTGTTGTCATAGATGGTAGTGGCCTTGACTTCGCTGCAGTTTCACATGCAAAGTTATGCAATTCATATGAAATAACTAGTGATACTAAACATGCTGTTGCCTTTTCTGATGGTTAAGTAGCAACTCATGTGAGTTCAGTCAAATTCAACCAATTGGGTGACATTCCAAATGTCAACAGGTTGATTACTAGCAATGAGCTTGATGATATTTTCACATTTTTGCTCACTCTTCCACTGTTTATTGGGTTAATCTTCTGTAGAGACAGTTTAAAGAGCATTTACAAGTTTCAAACTTCCCCTTGTCATGGCTAGTGACTTTTAAACATTTGTTGTGTAAAAGTAAAGTCCTTTTTGGCAGGGACCATAACAACATTTCTGGAATACCAGTTTTAAATGTACCGATGCACAGTAATACCAGTCTGATATGAGGGTATCTCATATGTACCGATGCACAGTAATACCAGTCTGATATGAGGCTGTCTCATATGTACCAATGCACAATAAAACCAGTCTGATATGAGGCTGTCTCATATGTACCTATGCACTAATACCAGTCGGATATGAGGCTGTCTCATATGTACCAATGCACTAATACCAGTCGGATATGAGGTTGTCTCATATGTACCAATGCACTAATACCAGTCGGATATGAGGCTGTCTCATGTGTACCAATGCACAGTAATACCAGTTGGATATGAGGCTGTCTCAAAGCAAATAGCTCTGAACACAATCAAATGTACTTATACTGTACCAATGCACAGTAATACCAGTCGGATATGAGGCTGTCTCATGTGTACCAATGCACAGTAATACCAGTTGGATATGAGGCTGTCTCAAAGCAAATAGCACTGAACACAATCAAATGTACTTATACTGTACCAATGCACAGTAATACCAGTCGGAGATGAGGCTGTCTCATGTGTACAAATCCACAGTAATACCAGTCGGATATGAGGCTGTTTCCAAGCAAATAACACTAAACACACTTAGGAGAAATACGTTTTATGATGTACACAATTTCTATATTGAATTCTGAAGGTTCTCATGCTACTACAGTTAATATTTAACTATAAAGAAACTGTGATTAACGCTTTAAGCTCTAGTTGTTTTTCTAACATTCAATATTAGATTACATGTTTTTTTATATATATATATATTTATATAAAAAAGCTATGTCAGATACTTAACAGTTGCATTTCTGTATAGGAGAAAAACATGTTGTTTTCTCTTTGCTTCCCATATGCTCTAATTACGGTGTGTACAGATGTGTGAAATTAAGTATTTCTACAATCACAGGGAACATCCATCCCGAGATCCCTCCTCATGAGACTTACTGCCCAGTGAAAAACACTGAGGTCATATTCTTCTGGAGAATTCTGATCCTGACGGCTTAAGAACCTGGGAAAAACAATTAAATTAGATACTGCATGTTAGTCACAAGACTCCAATACACTAAGAGAGTGTGTGTTATCGCAACAGAGAAGGGAAGCTATTTAATTTACCAAAGCAGTGATAAAGTTATCAGATGACATCTTGTGCAAGTTAATGCTGAAAGTGAATGATTATTATAGCAAAAATGTGATAAATAGAGTTCAAAGGGCAAAACTTTGCAGCAAATGAGATAAGAGTTTTTTGTGCGTGCATGTGTCAGTCATTGTAAAACTCAGGTTCTTTGATGCGCTCGTGCAAATTCAGAAAAGACGAAAAACAACCAGGTACCTTATTTGGTCACTTATACAAATCTAGCAAGGCATCAGACTATTATTTAAGAGTTTTCTCCTCGGCTGTCGATTCTTTGGTTCCATGTCCCTAAAAGGGGGGTTCCATGTCCCTAAAAGGGGGGTTCCATGTCCCTAAAAGGGGGGTTCCATGTCCAACCTTGAAATTAATAAGGAAGTGTAAGTATCCAAATCAGGTAAGTATCATACATAATACTTTCCTCATATGCATTTCCTTTTTCTCCTTCTGAAGTGGACAGATTACAGAAGTTTACAGAAGTTACGTTTATTCATGGATGACAACTATGCGGGTGAGGAGAGGAGAGTATTTGAATATCCACTGTGAAGATAGATAATCATTTCAGCCAGGAGTTGTGAGTGGTGCTCAAAACGGGTACCTGTTTTTTTGTGTACTACATTACCTCATTCTAATGTCATGTTCCAGGCTGTAAAAATAACCCTCATAATTCATCACATATCATTCAAATTTGGTGTGCTCCAGATTGCTTTTTTAACATTTCGTTTTTAGTTGGCTTTGAGAAGTGGGTTTTCCAAGAGTTTTCTGAGACTCTGAGATATTGATGGTTACGCGAAGCAGGTGACCATCAGACAACTGTCTGCACTGTCAGATGAGAGGGGTGCCACCTGGCTTCATGGTTCCCCATTTTATGGAGTCACATTCATTTCCTTCGCCTGAATGCTTGATTTCCTTCACTTTTTCGTTGGACCTTTTCATGATCAAAAGTGGGGAAGCCGCCTTGCAAGAATCTCGTCATTGGATTGGACCGGGCAACAGAAAAGAACAAAAAGGTGGTTATTTCACACTCTGGATGGGGTTTGAAGGCAGGGCACTCTTCAGCTTTGTGGTGATGAGGACAAAGAAGAGCTTTACAGTGATGAGCAGAAGCTCAGAAGCCAAGAGCCCAGACATGACAGAAGACAAGGCCTGAGGAGGGATCTAGGGTATGACCACAGCCTTGAGGTAGTTGTTGGGAAGAGTTATGCTTTTGTAATGGATGCTAGGTTCAACTACAAGTCAATGGTTTGTGTAAAGGGGTCTGTTCTAGAGTGTTTTACCATACCTCTTCTGGAACCAAACAAGGGCACACTCACTGGGCAGTAGGGGCGGGGACAATCTGTCTGAGGAAACTTGACTATACGGGTACATTCAATGAGCACCTGCATGAGTCTACCAAAATAGTAGAATGTTTAGTGTCTCTGGTCTGATACTGTATAAGCTTGAGGAAAAAATTGCTGGCATTGTTTATAAGATTTGACACTATTTGACACTAACAATATGCCCAGCTGATTGAACAGGGAGGGATCATAAGTTGTCCCCCATTTGCAATGAAGACACTCAGGGAAGCAAAGGCTCTGAAGAGGTCATGTCCAGCTGCAGGACAAACTGTGTTCAGTTGAAATGGGTCATTTTTATGACATTTTTATTCTGCTTATTGTCACCATACCAAAGTTCAATTGCAGAGACTATTGAGTGATTTTGAGGCAACAAGTTGTTGTGAAATATGTAGCCCCATCTCAGCAATGCCACCATGCACATCAGACAAGTAATAATGGCACAAGGGGTACAATTTAAATACTTTTTTAATACTGCAGCTGCTTGTTGCTTTTGTACTTTGTTGAGGTACATTAGAAAAGCCAATTTCTGATATCCATTGTTATGTTGGTAAAGCTGGTTTGAACTAGCTAAGAGACTAAGGCTGAAAGCTAAACATTTTGTGTAAACTATTGTTGTAGTGCAATAGACAGAGTTGAGTGAAGCAGCTTCAACACCGGATCCCACAGTCAAAATAAAATCATAACATGTTGCTCTCCACAGAGCCAAATCTTTTGTTAGCGCCCCAAGCCACACAATCCAGCAAGATCCTTTAATTCTGCTGACAGATATTGTGGCAACTGGTCCTTGAACTTCTGTGGCAGCCTGTTTCAACAGCATGACCCGACTGTTGAGGTTGGCTGCATGCAGATGTACAAACGAGTTATTGTTAGTGTACATAGTCAAATTGGAGCACTGCATTTTTGTTCCAGCTTGAATAGCTGTTTTGGTCATTTTGCATGGCTACCATATGTGACGACCCTGTCCAAACCACTCTGCGCTCACACTGTACATCTGCAGAGCTGGAAAATTAGCATAGAATTGTGTTGCAAAAGGTCCCTTTTTAAGATATTTACAGCAGTTTAACACTCCACAGAACACTGGATTAAGACACTGGTTCTATGTGAGCTGGACCGTGGCACTTCAATTGCCTATTGATGAAAGAACTGATGACGCAATGAAGACTCCTTCTGTGTCCTTGGTCTCATGGTGGCCTGATACTAAACATGTGGAAAGAGAGTTGTTCCAAAAGCTGTTGACAACAGCAATCACTTTCATGCCTGGTGTTCCCTGAAGGCTCCCCAGTCATCTCGTACCAGTGTCACCACTATGCTATTTTTATTATTTCCTCAACATCCATGACCGCATATCCAAGATCAGCAGACTTCAAAATTAGTTCTGCTATAAAGTCTTCCTTCCATTGTATACTTGGATTGTCAAGGTATATAGTATTCAGCTGCCACTGGACAGACAGGTGTGTTTTTAAACCAAAGAAAATCCACATCAGTTCCTCCATTATGAGTTATAAATGTCCCACTGACCTCTCAATTCTTTCTTGCTTTTCACAAGTTCCTGCTCCATAAAGGAAGGGTGTATGTCTTTCCTCGGAGGGAGGAGGAACTGGAACGCCACAAACACAGAGTGTAAAAAACCTGAGAGATCCAGCAGAAGTAATTCATTTCAAGGACATTCTGAAAACCTACATTGTGGTTTGAATTGTGTTTTGCATGCTTCGACATTTCTTAACAATTCCTGTTCTACCTGATGGTACAAGAACAGGAATTTGTCAAACTACTTTCAGTGAGCAAAATATGAACAAACCTCCCCAAAAAATATTGATAATTGTTGTTCTTACATAATCACAAGCAAACAAACCACCATAATAAAAAAAGCATCAGAAATGCATGTTATATTATCAAGATGTGGTAAGTTCCATGCTAGCATACAGTGTTCGCGCAGGAGTTTTGCCATCACTTTCACCTTGACTAGCAGTTCTTTCTTTGAATGACACCGTACAATTATAAATCCTTTAACCGGTATCCCTTTGGCACAATGGCTTGTTCATATTCCACACAATCATGGGACCACTAATGAAGGGAGCCCCAAATCAATGTTTGCTTAGGCACCCCAAAAGGCATGTGCTGGCCCTGGATACACGTTACAGAGATATTGATTAAAGGAGTATGGAACATTTTTCTCACACATGTTCTATCAAGAGTGTTAGGGAGAGACTCACAAGAATGTCCCCTATGAATTGGGTTAGAGCAAATACATGCAGAATCAGCTTAATAGATTGATAAAACCTGCACCTTCCCTTTTTCCATCATCTTCATTAAGACAAACTGTCATCTCTTCTCAAAGGTGCCATGGCAAATGTGTCTATACAGATTATCCAAAAAGGATAGAAAAAGTTGTGAGTGGAAGAGTTTTGTTTAAATTACGGATATCCCCAATAGGAATTCTTTGAAAAATGATTAACTAACACAGTATAAAAGTATATTTTGCGAAGCTTCTAAATGACGATGCAATCCATGATTGTCTATGTCTTCTGTTATTGTAGTTGTGTTTGGTTTCCTTGCTGGGCTTCCTTCTCTACTGCATCACATACCTTCCAGATGAGAAGACCTCCATGCAATTCATCGCCAAGGTAAGACCTACGTGCACTCTGACATAACATCCTGTCCCACTGAGTAGAGACCAATAGAAACACATGTAATTAAACAATTAATAGTTTATTGGGCAGGATATGGGCAGGATATTGTGCATTATGAACCAATGCAAAGGCTTTAGTTACTATTAATCTTAATCAAAGTAGGGTGTTAGGCCAATGTACACTGCTTAAAAAAATCAAGAGAACACATTTTTATCCCTGTCTAACATCAGGTCAATTAAACTTTAGGATGTTCATCTGTCCAGTTAGGAAGAATAAGCTGTTGTGAATCAATGTTGCATGTTATGGTGCAAATATGAAAACAGGTGCACTGGAAAGGAGAGAGACAATTGCTCTCTCCTTATCCTTCCCAACTGATTCATCTCTAGGTGTGCGTTTTGCTAGTGTATTTGTCGCTACTGGTAGCATGAGGCGGTACCTGCAGATTACAGAGGTAGTCCAGCTCCTCCAAGATGGCACATCCATACCTGCCATCGCAAGAATGGCAATAATTTGCTGTGTTGGGCCCTTACACATGGAGAGCTGGACAGGGCCATAGAAGGGCCTCAATTCAGCAACATGACTGGTATCTGCTCCTTTGTGCGAGGAGGAACAGGAGGAGCACTGCCAGATCCCTACAGAATGATCTCCAGCAGTGCTACTGGTGTGCATGTTTCTGACCAACCCTTCAGAAACAGAGGGGGGCACGAGGGCCCGACGTTCTCTAGTGGGACCTGAGCTCACAACCCGGCACTGTGCAGCGCCATTGGCATGCGCTAGAGAACACCAGTACTGGCAGGTCTGTCATTGGCACACCGTCCTCATGTGGCCAGGGTGTGTATGCAGTTCCGGGATGATGAAGGCGTTGATGTCATTGACTGGCACTCATGTTCCCCAGACCTGAATCTAATGTAGAACCACTGGGACGTCACGCATCAGTGGAACCGCCCCGCCAAGAAGTAGCGCCACAGATTGTCCCTGAACACACTGATGCCCTGACCCAGGTCTGGGAGGAGGTCCCCCAGGACACCATCCACTGTCTTCTCAGGAGCCCGCCCAGACGTTGTGGGGAGTGCATACAGGCACACGGGGGCCAGTCATATTACCAGTTGTTGTGGTGTAACTCACACAAGTTGGGAAAAGCCTGTGATGTCAATGGTTAACTTTGATTTTAGGTGGAGTTTGAATCCAGTAGTTCTTTGGTTTTATTTGAGGGTTGTTATGTCATTTTGTTCTCAACAAATTACACAAAGATTTCGATCTTTATTATTTTTTGCTCATCGA
>JACXGK010006075.1:10450-20866 GCA_016801125.1 Novumbra hubbsi
TAACACATGGTCTGTGCAGTGTACAATATCACAGAGAACATTAACCTAACACATGGTCTGTGCAGTGTACAATATCACAGAGAACAATAACAGAACACAGGGTCTGTGCAGTGTACAATATCACAGAGAACATTAACCTAACACATGGTCTGACCAGTCTCCTCATTCCACTGGCCTACAGCAAGGACATTTACATTTTCTAGGAATACAATGTCACATTCATACTTGCAAGCTTTACCAGCTTGCAAGTATTTAAAACTATTGAAAAATGTGTACATATATATATATTTTTTTTTTCTACCCAAATGATACAATTCTACAGTGTAAAGAATCTGCAGGGAATAAGCTTCTGGGCAAAGTATATTTTCATCGCTAAATATCTTTCTAGGTTAATGGAGATGAGTCTGCTCCACACTGCATGCACATATCCAGTCATATATAGCACCGGATAGTTTCTGAATACATAGTTCACATACTATATACTGAAACAATGGAGACCCAAGGCTAGATGAGCATCGTTATCGGACATGACTTTGTTGTCTCATTTAATAGGCTAGACAAAGTAGGCTGTGGGACTTTCCAGCCAATAAAAGAAGGCCAACCACTGTTTGCGTATTGTGACCAATCTCCTAGCGAGCACTGTGTGCAAATAGTTTTACAAAATATACAATGGCTCTTAAAAATATTAATCCTCCCTGGATTCAAAATAGATTCAGTTAGGATCACCATGAAAATGTCCTTAATGTCAAAGCAAAGAATGTAATCTGCATACTGTTTCAATTTAATTACAAATACACAAAATGGATTGCATAAGTATTCATATAAGTATTTGCTATGACAGACCTGAATGAGATGAAGTGAGACAATCATCTTTAGAAGTCACGTAATTAGTTAAATTGAGTCATTCTGAGTGCAATTCAAGTATTTCACATGATACATCTTTCTCTAGGAGGTCCCACATTTGGTTAAGTAAAATACAAAAAATGAC
The DNA here is from genome assembly GCA_016801125.1 of Novumbra hubbsi. Lineage (NCBI taxonomy): Eukaryota > Metazoa > Chordata > Actinopteri > Esociformes > Umbridae > Novumbra > Novumbra hubbsi. The sequence goes on from JACXGK010006075.1 coordinate 11,439, forward strand.
ATGACATTTTCATGAAATGGAACATTCAAAGCAAATCTGGAATAAGGTTCTTCAAAAGCACCAATCAGGGCTAGAATATAAGAACATTTCATTTCCATGTCAATAAACAAAAAACCTGGTGCAAAGTCAAGTTAATTATAAAGAAATGGAGAGAATAATGCCAAACTGAAAAATGTCCTAGAACATGCTGTCTTCCACATGTGGCACTGGTCAGGCCTCTCTAAAGGTGTCTCAAACCTTTCCAGAGCTGTATATTCAGTTGTGTAATTGTACACCATAGTGGTGTTTTGAAAGCCTTTTTCCTTATTAACCCCTTGTTACAAATTTACTAAAGTTTATAGTGTAACATATTATGTGCATTTTGAAGTGGTTCTATGTGATAGGTAATTTATGTAAAACAGTTGGGAGTTCAATACATACAGAAGTATTTCAGTTCTCCATATTTCACATTTCTTTGTGTGACAATGCAAGCATCAAACATTACATAATACGTTAAGCACCTATCAACAGAGAGTAAATACAGGGCGAATCAGTCCTTCGTTACGTAACTTGTGGATTTAGATGAAGGCCTAGTGTTATTGGAGTTGTACACTGTAATTACATAACTGCCCAAAGACCCACTTGCACTGCATTATTTGTTGGCCCGGTTCACACCAATGTGGACAAACATTGGGTAAACAGTGGGTTGAGGATGAACACTATCTACATTTTTCAGTCCGTTTTCCATTAATGGCATATTTCACCCCTATTGAATGTTTGCTTGGAAAATAGCAGAATGATTTTGAAAGGATTCTGTATAATGGGAGAGTAGGGAGAGTAGGGTTGGGCATAATTGTTCAATAAATCAAATCACTAATAATCAAGTCATGTCTATCAGTCATTGAATGTGTTCATATGAGTAAAGACCAATACAACCCTAATTCTGTTCACCATAGTGAGGAGTAGAGAAACATGGACATGTTCTGCAGGTTGTAACATAGGAAAGGCTTTAAATACGTTAGTTTGTTATTGGTGGTTTGAAATGTCTTTAATTTCCTACCAGATGACCCCTTTGAGACCCAAGCATAAAAATTTAATGTTCCTAAGTCTCAGTTCAGTATATAATATCCCTATGTCTTAGTTCAGCATATAATATCACTATGTCTCAGTTCAGCATATAATATCACTATGCCTCAGTTCAGTATATAATATCACTATGTCTCAGTTCAGCAAATAATATCACCATGTCTCAGTTCAGTATATAATATCACTATGTCTCAGTTCAGCATATAATATCACTATGTCTCAGTTCAGCATATAATATCACTATGTCTCAGTTCAGCATATAATATCACTATGTCTCAGTTCAGTATATAATATCACTATGTCTCAGTTCAGCATATAATATCACTATTTCTCAGTTCAGCATATAATATCACTATGTCTCAGTTCAGTATATAATTTCACTATGTCCCAGTTCAACATATAATATCACTATGTCTCAGTTTAGTATTTAACATGTTCTTATGTCTCAGGTCAGTATATAATATCCCTATATCTCAGTTTAGTATATAACGTGTTCTTATGTCTCAGGTCAGTATATAATATCCCTATGTCTCAGGTCAGTATATAACGTGTTCCTATGTCTCGGTTCAGTAATCTTTTAAGCACAATGTTGCATTTGTATTGTGGTAACTTCCTTATCCTTATTACTACATCTTAGGAGAGAAAATGTTATGTGTTGAGAAGCCACAATAACAACCTCCGCTGATGAGATATCAGTGAGGTGAGATGCTAAGCTATGCTGTGCTACACCCGCACCGTAACAGTTGACCTCTTCTCCTCTGCTGTAGCTGCTTTACTTCATCCTGTGCACGGTGGGCCTGGTCATCTCCGTCCTGGTCGGGGCCTTTTCTGGCCATCACTACGCCCAGACCAACGGCTTCCACTGCCTGGAGGTGGGACCGGACTGTGTGTGCACCCTGGACCCCCTGGATCCCATCGCCAGGACCTTCACGTACGCGGAGGTCAGCGACTGCGGAGAGGTCACAGTCACACTGAAGCTGTACTTCCTGATCCTGATAACCCTGAACTTGGCCCAGGCACTAGTGTGTGCCCTGGGGGCCTTTGTCATGTGGAAGCACCGCTACCAGGTGTTCTTCGCTGGGCTGCAGATCAGATCAGCTTCCACCCAACACTGGCAGAAGGTCTAATGGATGTTTTAGGAAGATGATGATTTCCTGTGTGTTGGACTCTGGCGATGTCACTATTTAGAGTACTGATTGCAAGCAGAAACCCACATGAATAAACCAGCAAATCTATTGCTGTTACTGTTATAAGTGATTACAATACCAGGCTGCTGTCTCTATGATATCTAACCCACCCCATAATATTAAATTGGATAATAAATTGGAAACAACATATAAACGAATAGCCTACACACTAACAGTAGTTGTTATTAATGCATAACAACCTAAAAACAGCCAATAATCATGTATACACATAAACAGTTGTTTTCCAGTAGTTGGCAATCGATAAAGGTAAATGCTTTAAAGGAATATTTCAGGATTTTGGCTAGGAGATCCTTTATCTCTTTATCTTCTGCTCCAGAGTAAGATAAACATGAGGACAGAAGTCTTTACACTGCTGCATGCAGTTTGATATAAGTTGCTACACAGCATTTATACAATCAACTTATATTACTGCAGTGACTTATGTCCTGTAGTCTTCCAGTTGTTGTCCTTAGATGGTATTCATTATTCAACAAAACCAACGTTAACTTCCTTCATACTGTGTAAATAGTTAAAGGACTTATATATATATACTTATGTGTTTATTTAGTATACCAATTAACAGTGTTTTCTCAAACCCAGCAGGGAAAACTATACTGCGGTTTGTAAAAGGAGGAAGTAATGATCTAGTATCTCACTGCTGTTTTTAAGTGAACCAGTATAGGATACAACATGAGAGAAATATGTTGGGTTTTTGCAATGGGATATTTTGCGCTCATATTTTGCAATAGCCCACGGTTACACAAAACACGGAGTCTTCCGCTCAAAAAAGAATAAAGCTAATTTCAGCCGCTTAGATAACCGTCTGTAGATTTGCGGGCTGTTGACATAAGGCCACGATTGTAGAAATCAGGTAAAACCCTGTCTGTACACAGTCTGTGGGTTATTCTTAGGTATTCAGCCCATAATCAGACCGGTGTTAACTCCGGTCGTCATGTGGAGGATGAACAATACCAGTTGCCTCCAGTCACGACTCAAGCAGCCAGGCAAAACTAAAACGGCTGCTAACCACTGGGGGAGGGCTGGGGAGGGGGGGGGTTGAGGGGTACTCAGACGGACAGCTGGATTGTGACACATCGGGAGCATACAGAGTAAACCAGAAGAACCATGAGGAATAATACATTAGGAGAATTAGAGTGAGCCATTGATGGTTGGCAATGTGGTAAATAGTTTGCAATTTAGATACAATGCTTGACATTCAATAGATCATACATGAAGAGAACTGTTTGGGAGCGGAAAAGTCTTTTAATCTTCAATGGAGGCCTTATTACTGATGATTTACAAGTGATGAACGCTTAAGTCATTACATGCACGTTAAGAATGTAGAAGAACGAATGACTTCTACATTTCTAAGCCTATAACCATGGACACAGAATTTCTATTTCAATAAACAGTGTTTACCTTTAAGTCATTGACTCCCCGTTTTCACATTTGTGTCACACGCAATCGCTACTGTTCACTTAATTTTAAAATAGTATAGATAAAAATATGCGAATTAGTATGATTTGTCTGGGATTTCCAACCTCACACTAACTTAGCTTGCCAGGAAAAAACAATCTAAATAGAGTTCTTCTCATTCCACACTGCTCAAGAGAATTAAGGGAACACCTAAATCACCCATCAGGTCTCGATGAACTTAATATATTAAAGATCAAAATCTTTACTGAACATTGTGTAATGTGTTGCTTGTATGCAATCCCGACATCCGGGCATTGACGAGACGGCGGTGGTGTCCTGGCGGATCCCAGACCTGGTTTAGGGCATCAGTGAGCTCCTGGACAGACTGTGGTGCTACTTGGCAGTGTTGGATTCACCAAAACATTACGTCCAAGAGGTTCTCAATTGGATTCAGGTCCTGCTGCTGGGTCGATGCCTTTTTGCGACGGCACGTATGGATGTGCCATCCTGGAGGAGCTAAACTATGTGTGCAACCTGAACAGGTCTCTGGTACAGCCTCATGCTACCAGTAGTGACAGGGACACAAAACTAGAGAAGGATCAGTCAGGAAGGATAAGGAGAAAGCAATTGTCTGTGGCCACCACCTGCAAAACCATTCCCTTTTTGGGGGTCGTCTTGCTTTTGCCTTTCCAGTGCATCTGTTCTTACTTTAATATGCACCAAAACAGGTGACATTGATTCACAATTGCTTATGCTTACTAAGTGGACAAATTGATAGATTGATTTGATTTGAACTTGGTGTTAGACTGTGATCTTTACGTGTTCCTTTAATTTTTCGAAGCAGTGTATTTACTGGAAAGCACAAGGATCCCTGTCCCTCACCACACCCACCAGTGGAAAACACGGGACAAGACATTGTGGGCTGTACAAAAATACACTATAGCAGCGTGTTATTTGATTAAGTGAGAAAATTCCATCACATTAGAGGGTCGGGGCTGTGTGTTCAAGGAACCAATTGGATGAAAACAGACCGAAACGAGGAAACAGATAGATTTGACTGATAAAAGCCTTATTGAAAATCATGCTTAAATGAGAAGCCTGGGGAGGTCCATGGTAGAAAAATAGCTAAACAGCTAAAACCCTGTTGAAAATCAGTGACACCTCCCACACTAACCAATCAAATGCTTTGCTAGGGCGGAGCTCCAATAGTGTAAATTAGATTAGAATGTTTCTAGAGTGCCACAGGATTATTCCACCAACTGGGAAGAACACAAAACTACCTTTTTTTTTTATTTCAAAATTCCACACACCTGGTCTCCAGGACCAGGTTGCCTACCACCAAGGTTCAACAGTGATGGAGAAAGGCAGGGAATTTTTAGATTAAAAAAGGGCACTTCTAACAAAACAGAATTCAGTTTTGCTCCAGGTTTTCTTGAAGTTTCAACTGTTGCAAACTAGTGTGGAGGAGCAATTTTGAGCTTCAAAGCATTTTTTGTTTAATTGGGTTTAGAGTCTTAGGTTTAGAGTCTGTTAATAATGGGGGGAGAACTTTAGTTGACCTGTGAAATGTTTTTGACAGGCCTAGTCTGTCCAGTAAAGGATTCAGAACTCATTTCACAGTGTTTATGGTTTTAGTAGCCCCCCGGCTTGCATGGATAATGGATGTTTACTGGCCAATGGCACAAAACCACTCTCATCCCATTCCATTTACCAGGGGGATGACTTTTAGTCAGCAATTACCCTGTGGCATTTAATCGTGACAGTTGCTTCTTGCATAAATGCCAACTTAATAACAGTGCATTTTGGTATTCAGACTTCTCTTGTTCACATGTGGCAATTTCCACCAAATTAGCGTAAGGAACAACTCCAGTGTGTCGTACACACAGTTGGAAAACCAAGACCAACATAACACCTAGCATCAGCAAGCAGGAGTTGGAGGTTTATGAAATGGATCAGCTAATAACGATTATGCCTGTGGGAGGCAACGGTTCATTCAAACACCTTTGGTTAACTTAAGTCTTTAGACCTCCAACGAAGACATAAACAGTGTGAATTTAAAGATATGGCTAGAAATGACTACAAACAACCACTTGTTTTGCTGTCAAAAGACACCTGAAAACAGTTAGCGTCGTAGCGCGGTGAAGAAACCACCCTCAATGTTTGTGGTGTTTCTAATGGGCCTGAGGGTGTTATAAACCATGTGACCACACTGCTTTATCTCCCGCACAGCAAATCATGGAAAGTTACATACTGCTGGCTCATCACAAGGTAGATGCATTTTTACAACTGTCAGTAAAGGGTTAAGCTATCTGATCAGGTGTCCAGTTGTTAAAAAAACATTTTGAGAGAAAAGGTGACTGTAGAAGATCCATTACGTGATCAATGTCTGCATTGGCACTTCCTTCACGTACAGTGGATGCAGAACACTTTTGAGTCCAACTCCAATGTTCAGTAGGCCATCAGAAGAGGTGAGATCCTGGCAGAACTAACATGAAAAAAAATCTAATCACTTACAATTTGCTCTACATTGAATCTACCCGTTTTGTTTTTTTCTTTCACAGCAACACAAAAACACCTGTTGTTTCTCATAGTGCAACACTAAAAACACCTGGCTCCAACCACCTTTCAATAAGCAACAGATCCAATCATCCATGTGGCTCAGTCGCAGGGGAATTTGAGGCATGAGGCGTGTTGGTTTTCCAAATATTACCGTCTGTATCCAAGTTCTCCCTGTCTGAACAGCGCGTGACACTCACAGCTCACATGCATACGTGTTGTTTCTCTGACGGTCTGCTGTAGGACGTCTACTCTAGTACAAAGAACATGCCAGAACGGCAGCCCACCTGGCCTATCCTACGGTCATATCGGAGTGGAATCCCAGACTGTGATTCACAATTCCAGTAAATCATCGTAAAATGAGTCTAGAGCTGCTAACTCATCACACAGTAGTACATTCTCAGACTATGTGAAGTATGTGTTCCCTTTCCAATCCTGACAAGAAACTACAGGACAGTACAATGACAGTCCGCCAGCTATCGATGCAAAGTAAACAAACTATGACGGCATCAGCCACGCCATGGTAATTGGCCAGGGATTATCAGTTTAAAGGAGGAATTTTCCCGACTGTACCCACGTCTACTAAAACCAACAAAGCCGTGGATGTTTGTGTCTCTAAATGCACCACAAGAGCACCGGCCAAGGCAGGTGAGGCCATGTCTCAGCAGTTCCTTTCCCTTTCCCTCACCCAGATATACTGGACTTTCCCATCCTGCCTTGCTCGTGACAGCTGGCAGTTTTTATGGCTCTGCGTGTAGTTAATTTTAACGGCTGTGTCACAGTGGCAGCGTGAGCCAATGTGACCCCGCCAGCATCAACAATAACAGAACAGAGCCATCTCTGGGGAGTATTCATCCTGCCAAACACAGGTTTGAAGTTGTTAATCATTCAGATAGAAATGGAGAGTGACCTACCTGGATTTGTCCATAAGAAACTGACAAAATAATGAAACAATACTTAAATGTTTAGTTTGGTGGAATAAATGCAACCCTGTACCTAAGCCCTATCTGGCACAATATATTTCCATTTAGAAATGCAATAAATGTGAACATGTAAATGCAGCTATAGAAAGGCAGGCAACTACTGATCATAAACGTGATGAACATCAGGCTTCTTATGCGTGTTAGTCTGATATTGTCCAGGTAATTAGATGGAGGTGAAGCTGTATTTCAACACAATGGCTGCACTGTGATTAGGGCTAATTAATAAAGCACAATATTCACTGTGAGCATCGGTCAATATCACATGACCCCAGTCTATGACCAAGGGTGTGTGTCTGCTCCCACCATAGTAGGACAATCATTTAACCCTCAAATAACATTGACCTCAACCCCAACACAGCATAATATACAGAGACAGTTACCAACACAAGTCTTAATAATAGATTTATTATAATATAGTATCTGAACAACATAAAACACACTGGATCTGTTTAGGAAACAAAAGTATCAAAGGGCATTCCCCTCCAAAGTGATGCTCTCATATTTTCATGTGATTGTGCAAGATTAAAACGTTTACACCCAAACAACTTTTAAACATATTAAACACTAAGCATTTAATTTGACTGCGTGAGATGACTTTACGTCGCTGAGCCTCCCTGGTTAGAAGCACTACACCGGGATCCCCAACCGATGCAGGCCACAGTTACAGTATTACCCCAAACCTCTATCAACATGACTGAGTTGATGATGTAAAGCACACATCATTTCCAGTTGGCGGTGACTACATTCTTTCTTTCAAGTAAATTCCACACAGATAATCAGATTATCTTCAAATACATTTTCTTTTCATTCTGTTATTTATAAACTATGTACAACATGTTAAGTAAAGACGTGTCATGCAGTGAAGCATTTCCCTTATCATAGAGCACTTTGATAGAAAGGTTAACACTTGTACTCAGTGCTTTAATACTATGTAACAATGCTGTAAACATGTCATGAAGCCATGGCCGACGCCCACACGCATGTGTCATAGCATCCTTGTGACATGGAAATGCTACCAACTTTTAGAACATGTTTATGACTGTTAGAAAGCATTAAGATTGAGTAAATTGAGTTAAAAAAAAAAAAAAGCAATGTCTCATGCAAATCCATTTCTCCAGCTGTATGTCAATTTTGATAAAAGTGCAGGATATTGAGAACGTTGACTATCACCTTCATAAAGATTGAGATTACCACTTAAGGCAGCCAGGCGGAACGTTTATCATTGTTCCAGTTGTATTCCAAAATAAAAACTATTAATACTCCAGTTACATTCACAAGTTAATAGGTCATTACAAAACATATCAAAATTATCTAAAATGCTGTTTAGAAAATAGCCTGTTCCCATATTGGTTTTTGACAACTTTGCAATTGCTTTCATTATTGTAACTGGAGTCACCAATGCTGTAAACTGATCTGGGAGCAGACTTTCAAGAAAAGTCTTAATATTACACATACAACCTTTTCCAAAAGACCAAACAAAGCAGAAAAACAGCATCATCCGCCATCACATTGTAGCAATACCAGACCCACACATAGCCCACACTCTGTCTTCATCTCAGTCTCAGACAGAAGGAAGTGCGGCTGTGCATAGGGTCACCTACTTGACATTCAACCTTTCCCCTTTGACCCCAGGTCTGACTGGCTAATTCGTGGCGAACCTGGCACCTCTTACTGCCAGAGACGAGCCCTCCTAGGTTGTTCCGAGGTGACTGTGGTCCTGAAGGAACTTTTGAGGGTGATGTTGGATGAGCAGTTGAAGTGTTATGAATACAAGAACCTGAGTGAGTAACTTATGCAGGTGGCCAGTAGCCACAGACAGCATGTATGTGATTGTGTGGTTCCTGTGCACCTCCAGTGTAGTTCTCTGTGATAAGGAGGCCCCGGGCCCCTCAGTGTGGTGGGAGGTGGTGGTTGTTGGCACCAGAAGGCCCCAGGAAGCCCATCCTCTGTTTATTCTTCCTCTGCTCCGTCATCTGGCGGATGGGGGAGAGGGGAGAAGTTACGCGTGATAGTTTAACTGAAATGTGGAGTCCGTTTCAGAACAGTCTCTCACAGTGGTCATCAGTTTAAACGTCATAATATGGCTTCCGATACCCTTCCTGAGAAACACGAAACACCATTACACTGGTCTGTATCTGGAATCACTGGCTCAGCTTTCGTACATGGCCCGACAAATCCTTATTAAACCCCATCTCTTGCCCTACAAATTTGACGGCCCCAA
>JACXGK010006076.1:0-30211 GCA_016801125.1 Novumbra hubbsi
TGCTAGAGCATCTAGACAGGAAGTAGGCAGGTGCTAGAGCATCTAGACAGGAAGTAGGCAGGTGCTAGAGCATCTAGACAGGAAGTAGGCAGGTGCTAGAGCATCTAGACAGGAAGTAGGCAGGTGCTAGAGCATCTAGACAGGAAGTAGGCAGGTGCTAGAGCATCTAGACAGGAAGTAGGCAGGTGCTAGAGCATCTGCACACACAGTGAGGGAAGACTTTTGGAGGATGGCCTGGTGTCATGAAGGGCAGCATTATGATCATATTAATCAATAGGATTTCTTTCTTTAAGTTTAACAAGTGCAAAGGGCTGGGGGGTGTATGGCGGATCAGTGGAGTGTGAGTGGCTCAACGCAGGCCAGGGATGGCCTGATGGATCACCTGATCAGACAGATCCCCCAACACTGGACCACAAGTACAAAATACATTTTATTAGTCGTCATCATCATCATCATCATCATCATCATCATCATCATCATCATCCCAAAAGAGTGCAATTTCAAATCACAGTGACATGAGATTGGAAGAACCAAAAACATGAGATTGGAGGAACAGTATTCTATCAAGATATGCATACAAACACTAGTAACAATTACTCATGAGAGGGTTCATTGGAAGTTCCATGCATTTAATACTATAAAATAAGTTTTCTGGCAGAAAATAGAACTCTTCCTTTTTACAATGGAAATTAACATTCAAAATAGCCAAAGTCATTTTAAAAAGTAAGTACACCCTCTGGGAAAGTTAAAATAATGTACTCATTCACTCAGGAAGGTAACCAAATTACAACAAATCACACAAAAAAAACCATTTATGCAGTTAAGCAAAACTGAAATGAAATTGAAATGTGGAAAAAGTTGGCACACCAGCAACATCACATAATATGGCTAACAGTAGAATCTGGTGCATCGAATGATTTGGAAAAAAAACAGAGCAACTACAAATGGAAACCATTCCAGAACATTGGCATTTACAGTCTACCAAATTCAGGCTATGAGCTGACTGAAATTTACTCATAGAAGTCTAAGAAACCAAGAGTAACATCAAGGGATCTACAGACCTCACTTGCCACAATCAGTGTCAAAGTGCATTAGTCAACCATCTGAAAAAGACATCACAAACGAATGAAGGCCAAGAAATTTAACCAAAAACAATGACATGATATTATTTATTTTACAAAAGATTTACAAAAACGCCATTTCCTACTGTGGAATAAGTTCGGACACCCTGTGCCCTAATAGCTGCTATTGCCCCTTTGGATGAAATAACCTCTATAAGACGTTTCCTATAACTGCTTTTGTTAAATAAATTATATAATGTCATTGTTTTTGGTTAAATTCCTACAGATATTGTTTGAAAGATCATCAAATATTGATATGTCCATATTAAAAAAAAAAAAAACTAAATACACTTTTACACATGACTATATATGATAAAGAACTTCACTTAAACCAAAAATATCACTTAAGAAAGAATTCCTAATATCCCTAAAATACAAATAAGAAGTTTAATAATAATATTTATTCAACTCCAATACCCATTCAAAACCTCCGCCAACATAACTAGGGTCGAGCCCCAACGGCTGAGAACCACTGGTTTACAATACGTCAGAGAGCACCTGTGCCCTTCGAAACCCAGCTGTGTCATTAATACCAAACAGGAAACGCTGTCCTTAACAGGGTTGGAGTCTACTCTCTTTTAAATTGAGGCCTCTAAGGTTGTGAACAAACTGATTTGAAAAGATTAATTTACGCCAGCCATGTTCCTTAGTGCAGTAAGCACCCAGTGTTTCGAAGGAAAACGGAGAACTGCGGTAGCTGCTTGTGTGGACGCTAATAGTGTACTTAACAACCACAGAATAAGAACAGTGTAATGTGGATTTTCGCAATGAAGAATTCCTATGATTTATGTTTTATATCCCACTTACTACATGGTAATGTGTGAATAACCCGAAAATCTTGGTAGTTTAATACAGATGGTGGTCACAGCCAAATTAATAAAAGGCTAAAATGTACTCTTTCTTGCCAACATAAGACTCTCAAAAAGTAAATAGGGATTGTATGTAAAAAGTAACAGTTACTACATATTGAAAATAGTTCTTTTGGACTAAACCAAGACCGCATGCAGGTCATCCTTTTCAATGGTAGACTAGTGAAAGTCTTGTGTAGCCGACTTGAAATGAGCATGGTGCTCAACACCAGCACTGTGGGTTTGATACCCGTGGGTATCATGGAAATGTTTGCGCTCTACTGATGCAAGTCACTCTAACTGCATCTGCTTAACAGCTTAAATGTAATTGCACATTAACGCGAGTTGGCAGAACCAAAAAAGCTAGGCAGAGCCCAGCACAATCTAGCGAAATCCTATTGGGCAATATCGATAGGTAATAGCTCCATTAGCACTGGCCTCCTGCGTTCTCCAAATTAACTTAATTCCACTTTGCACGTGACATAATACAAGTTTTGGAAGAGATAATTTTACTGAGATCAGATACTATTAATGATAAAATTGTCAGAATGTCAATGCAGTCCCTTCACCAAGGAAAACAATAGAGATTCATAAATAGGGTGGCTTTTGGGGGGTACAAGGGCATACTCCCCCAGGATTTGTATTTTTAGAGTAACAATTGGTATAAAATCTATCAAATATTTTTGTCTAAAACTAAGGTTGTCTAAAACTACATCAGTTTCATAGTTTGAGACACTGATTTAATATGACTTAACATCTATCCAATTACAGATTGGGGAGATAAAGGACTCTGTCCTCATCCATCCAACACCAGAAAAATGCCTGTACTATGTAGCCAAAATACTTTAGTCCACTACAGTTTAAAGTAAATCACCATCTACATTAGGGGTGGGAGATCTGATGATTTTATATTGTGAACGATCTTGAAGACATCCACAATCTAGTTTTGAAGCGAATTGTAGACATTGCAATCGTTTATGTCCTCAATAATCTTAAAACAACAACGACTGCCTCCAACTGGCTATGCACAGTCAGACATTTCTCAGATAAAAGTTATCTGTAAACTTTGTTGGGTAAGGGCCGGCCCTTCTGGACAATACCACAAATCTTTACAACCACCTGAAAAGGAAACATTGGAAGGAACATGCCGAGAGAGTTTCCTCCAGGTCCGCTGATCCCCACTCATCTGTATCTCACAAGGTCCAGAAACATAAACAGTTGACTCTAATTGACACATTGGAGCAGTCGGAAAATAAGCTTAAAGCCGCAAACGATGCAAAAAGGTGACGGAGGTATTGGATATGGGGCCATTGAAATCTGTGGAAAACATGGGATTTAAAAGAATAACGGAATGTTTGTTTTTTCGGAATTTGAAAAGTTCACTACTATGTGGTTTATATTGTATTACCGCTATTTCTGAGTACTAGACAAAGTGTTATTTAAAGTTAATCTATACAGATAAATCCATAGGCTTGTTCCAGTCTGGATATTCTCTATAGTACATCTTAAAATTGTGAAGATCGTGATTCAGATCATGGATCGTGATTATGTGTTATAAAATCGTAATATGATTTTTTTGGGAAGATCTCATACCCCTAATCTACATACATATTCTGTTTCTAGACATGATTCCTCTGAATAATTTCCTAATTCGCCTATTCTTCTCGGAATGAAGTCATTAAAAAAACTTGTTATACTTAAAAAAAAAAAAAAACATTTAATTACGTTGAAACAATTTTACTTCAAAACGAAACTTGTTTTTGCAACAGTTTTCCGTTGAAACCGAGGAATTGAACATAACTAATCTCATAGAACCCCCTATATTCGGCACATTCAACAACAATTGTAAAACACATCTTCATTTACCGAGTAATCAATTGATCAAGTCATCAATGTGTATAATTATTAGTGACATCAACATTTTATTAATGATCATTTCAGAAATTTCTGTGGAAATATTTATATTTTCATGTAGTTGGTTAGCAAACGATTTTGTTGAATTACACTATAATTCTTTTTTATTTGTGATATGAATGATAAATCATCTTCAAAGCTTCTAAAGCTGTAGCTTGCTTTGTTGCCTGAGCTCTTTGATATTACATGATGTCTGGTCTGTCGAATTTCACGAAATGCTTAAAGAATTTCCATAATTTTTTTTAATAAAAATGTTTTACCTCTATACATTCATATAAAAATGTGTGTTAGGCTAGCTGAAAAAGTAGCCTATATTGATAATATTGACTTTACACTAGTCAATAGATATAGTACCAAACGTGATATTTAATACCACTACATAAAACAAATCTAGTAAAGCTGTTTATTTAGGTTTTTCGTAAAAGTTATTAATCCTTTTCAGTCATTTTCATTTAATGAGTCCAAGTAAATAGCATAACATTGACAGATCATTATGTTCTTCTTCTGCTATTTGAGTGTCTGAAAAAAGGCTGCCATTTGTCATGTTCCACATTTGTGTGTGAGCACCAATACGCACACACACACACACACACACACGCACATTCGCACACTTCTTGTACAGACGGGCACACGGCAGCGTTGCCATAGAAACACAACTATTTCTGCAGTACGGCGTAGTTCGCCGTCTCAAACCCCAGGGCCCAAAACACAGCAGGTTGACTTCCATTAACAAGCCTGTCCCAGAGTTTGCACGAACTTACTGTAGGTCAAAAACGTACTGTATGTCTAACATAATAAACATACTCCGCCCCCCCCGGCTTTGGCTTAGACAGCCGCAGTGCTGAGACGTGGCCGTCTAACCGCCTACCCTGAGTGGCTAACGTTCCCGGGCGTGGTCAGTGGGTCAATCGATCCGGTTCCCGCATATTGTGAAGCGATCGACGTCCAGGAGGTCTCTCTTGGTGTTCCTGTGTGTGAGCTCAGTGCCTTGGGTCCCGTCACCCTCGTTCTGCTCCGGGGCGTCGCGGGGCGACGGAGCGCGGTCGTCCGGGTCTCGTCCTGGGCCGGTAGACCCACGGGCCGGGGAGGAAGGATCGACCGGAGGGGCTACCGGCTGGGCCGGCTGGGGCGGATCGGGGATCGGGGTAGGCTGGCTGGTGATGTAGGAGGAGCCGGAAGGTGTGGGAGGGGAATGCTCGGGGCACGAATCACCTGATGAAACAGATACAACTTGGTTTTACCACAAACATGAAAAGAACTTGGTCAACTACGGCTTGGAGAGACCTGGACACACCGAAGCCATTCTTAACACTTAAAAACGCTCCTACATTGTCCGTGATAAATCTACAGTAATATCAGAATGCAGATATGTGGGTCAAACAATAATTGTACATATTTCAGGAACGCACCAAAACCAGTATCGGGTATCTAGCTGTCAAACTGGTTGGTAGACTTCCGTTTCAATAGGCACAAGTGAATATGGCCGATTTGCAATGACATTTCAGTAAGAAATCTCCCTACATGAGCCCCATAAAGAGAGATTCAAAACAACTATTCTCTCAGCTCCAACCTGCCTATGGCGAGAGCTAGTGAGGAAGAGAAAAGCAAATTTAAAGAGGCACGGTCGTCATTGAAATCCGCTGTGTGGCAACATTTTGGACTCAACGTTCAATGCGACGCCAAGGGTAAGAAGACTGCAAACAAAGTAGTGTCTGCAATTATTGCTTTGCCCCCATGTCGGCTACTTGAGCGGAAACGCCTTCAACATGACGTGTCACTCAACCCAGAACCACGAATCAGACGGAACTACGGGCCTACTGCACCATCCCTGAATAAGGTTACCTACGACACATACGAACTGTGTTTTTCCTTATGCAAATATCATCATTTCTGCATTTCACTGGTGGAAACAGGCCATCTACATCTCTCATAGTCTTTAGAAAGACGTGTCAAGCGGGCTGTCCTGCAACGTCCTGGCATATCGGGTCGATGCTCAGACCACATACTGTATCCAAAAAACTGTATCTATCCATTCGTCAAAACACAAAGGGTACAACTGCTACAAATAATGACTCCTTATTTCTTTTGTGATGAGAAAGCAGGCTCAATCAATCCACGATGTCCTCAGGCACAGAATTTCAAAAACACCTCTAATTCAAACATAAACATGTTGGGAGAGACACCCCAAGTAGCGACCGCCTTTAACAGTTCACATAACACTGACTGAATAGAGATAAAAAAAGCAGGTCCGATGCGGTCGGGCTAATGCTCTGAGCTTAGCTCCGCGGGCTCAGAAAGAAAACCGCGGCTTGCAAGCACGTACACCACTGACAATGTATCTCTGTCACACAGATCGAACAGCCGTCTGCGTATTGAATTTCTGCAGTTTTGAAGTAGATGACATTGAGGTGTGTGCGTGTCGTCCTCTGTGTGAAGCTGCGGGATACAGTTACAAAGGTGGGAATACCCATCTCCTTGAGTTCATTGCTAAGAACAATGACTAATTGAATAGAAAGTCTCCTTTCGAACCGGCGACTACAGACGAAGTGCCAACTGGGTTGAAATCATGCTCGACTGCATGCCAGAATATTGTGTTCCACCACTGAGCCAAAGCCTAGACCTTGGCCATAGCTTGAGGAGAGAACTCCAGTCCTTACTGGTAAAGAGAAGCCCCTTCCTTGCTGGTAAAACAAAGGGTAAACCGTAGAGAAACGCTGGGGTATTGTCTGTAAATGCATACCTGAAGGGGCAGTGCATCTGGATGTCTTCTTGGTTTTACTGGGCGTCTTCCCAGGGCTGGGAGCGGAGGGCTTCTCAAACAGCTTGTCCTTCATGTTGGCTTGCTTCACATAGACACAGGAAGTCCCCAGCAGCACGATACTGTTCAGCACCTTAAGGGTCACCAATCTACACAGAAAATAATTCCTGTGTAACTGATATCTGTGGTGTAAGTAACCACACAAACTGCACAGAGTACAAAGCTTTTTAAAAACGGGAATAATTTTTGTTAAACCACCCAAAATTCTATTCACTGTCACACAAAGCAAGCTTAATAGTGCTAAATCCACAGACAAAAAGCTAGTCTTTAATCAATAGCTTCAGGGCTCCCTAAGATCTTCTATAGTTTTTTTTAGTTTTTACTACATTTGATTCTTAACATTTATTGTTCCATTACTCACACAGTAGGAAACATATTGGAAGACCGTAAGTAGAATTGATATGGGAGCTAGAACCCAGGTCTCCAGCATGGAGTGGGGCTGAATGTGACTGGCCTCGGAGGTTTCCACAAAGCTTCTGCATCTCTGAAGCCCGTGATGCGCTTGGAAACCAATCGAGAGAGACAGCCACATCTAGGTCTGTGGGCCAAACGCCCTCGGAGGGCTTTAGCCGGACCCGTGCGAGCGCTGGGTCTGCGCGGCGAAGCCGGGGTCTGCCGGGGACGGGGCTATTTTTAAATGGTCGAGGGTGGGCACTGGGATGAGAAGATGAGTTCCGCCTAAAGCGGGAGAAAGACCAAGCTGGGCCAAAGCCAAAAGGCTAACAGGAACACTAATGTTTACCCCAGCCAACAGAATGGCAAGCCTTTCAAGTGCTCCATTTGAATATGCATATCTCATCATGAAAACGACTGATGCTGTACTGCATGACTGACAAAGGAAGTTATTCTGTGGGCGGTGAAAAGGAAGGGCAAGTACACTGGGTAGACAGTTTATTAAGTACATCCGCATAGCCGGGTTGGACCCCTTCTTTCCTCCATTCTTTGGGTGGTGGATTCTACCAGGTGCTGGGTACGTTCCGCTGGGGTAGACTGGAGCACAGCCCAGACATTCCTTCAGTTTCGGAGATACTGGAGGAAGCGGGTCTGGCACCAACCACCATATTACATGGCCATTCCAACAGCGACAGGATGCCTCCTTGTCAGTCAGTACGATTTCCGTAGCAAGCCGTTTTGTGAACGGGGCGTGGTCCACAATAAACCGGACCCTAAACGTAAATGTGAATCATCATACGCGATAAAGTGACGGCCTGATTTCAGACTTACCCCAAGTAGAAAAGGAACATGCAGGAATAGGAGAGGGCCCCCTCCACCTTCACTGAGCTCATCACCACTCGGATTAGCTGTCCATTTCAAAAGAGGGTTGGGGGAGACACTGACATCTTTAGCTCAAACATTTCTGCTTTAGTAGAAACAGTTACCTCAGCAACTCAAGTCTATGCAAGAACAAGTAGTTATATTTCAACTGAACTGGCAAGCAACACATTTGCAGAAGATGAAAACGTTTGCTAACTCCATAAAACACTGTCCATCGGTATGCAGTGTTAAGTTTCCTGAGGATCTTCTTACCAGGACGGCGAGAGGAAGAGGAATGAAGCCCATTCTTCTGGCGACGGAGTCACTGTAGTCAGTGCATGCCTGAACAAAACCAAAACAAACCCAGGTGACACCAGAGAGCAAAGCACCTTGATTGGAACGGTAAAGGTAACAAATCTGCCAAATCAAAGTGGTCAGGAGACGACACATACGTTTTTCTGCCTGCTGCTGACCAGATCGAAGGCCAGGCTTGCTCTGTATTCACTGTACACCTGTGGACGACAAACCAGCCATTTCTTTATCAGAGACCAACACAACACACATATTGTTCATGAATTAAGTGATTGTTATGGTTTTGTAGACAAATATAAATGATTGGGCTTTGAGAAACACTAGACTAACCTGCATACGACAGACAGGATTTAAGAGTATGTTAGCAGGCTGAGCTAAAGCCTAGGTAAATTTCATGTCTCAGGGAGGATTACTGGTCAAGCGAGCAACAATAACAAAACCCACGAATGAGGGGTGAAGAAATAATGACATGAATCCATTCAACAGCCTACATGCGGTACAGCCATCAGACTGCATTTCCTTTGGGATTGGCATTAGTATTGTTTGGGTCAAATGTCACCAGTTTTTAAGATTAGATGTGTGTAAAACATACAAGGATAAAAGTATTGGGCCACACCTCTTCATCATTAAATTCAGGTTTCATTCAGTCCCACTGCCACAGGTGTATAAAATCAAGCACCTAGCCGTTCAGTCTGCCTTTACTAACATTTGTGAAAGAATGGGTCGTTCTAAAGAGCTCACTACATTCGAGCGTGGTACTGTAATAGGATGCCACGAGTGTAGTATACGTACCATATAGTGTACCTTATCTTATCCTGATCAAAACAAGGCTTACATCCTCAACAATGGCAAACTGAACGCAATAAAATGCAGCTTTTAATTTTGTGTAATGGGTCAAATTTGTATTCATGGGATGTTTACGAAGGGGTTTATTATGAATTGTTTACGGTCAAATCAACAATAACAACCAAACAACAAAAACACTAATAAAATCCTATAATAATATTGTGTAACAAAATGTTATGTTTCATGCCAAAAAGCATACCTACTTGAATTGCAGTGACACGCAGCAAATATCATCCCACACACCCCCCACCCCCTACTCACACACACAGACACACATCCCCTCCCCCAGCTGTGCACTAGTATATAGTAGTATATAGGCTGAAGACTTTTCACGCGCTTCTCAAAGTCTGCCTTTGCTGAAGACACCACAGATGGGGTCATACGATGCCAAGAGGAACACACACGTGATGCCGAGGAGCAATGCCACCGAGTCATGATGGATTATGCTGGATTATGCTGGATTATGATCAAGACAAGAGGAGTTGACCTGCACAAGGTCACTGGCACCTACACCTGCCAACAGATGACAGCCAGGTGGCCATCGGACGTCTGTTACAACATCTCGGCTGTTTCGGATTACAATGGCTCTTTCAAAAAGAGCAAGGAAGAAATCTGGGGAGCCCTCATATTGAACAACAGCTACCCTGAAACCTTGCCTTTGCCAACATGACATGGAGATGCAGCTTCAAGCCAAGGATGAAACCGTACCCATGTACCCTGCTGTACCCATGTACCCTGCTGTACCCATGTACCCTGCTGTACCCATGTACCCTGCTGTACCCATGTACCCTGCTGTACCCATGTATCTTTCTGTACCCATGTACCTTGCTGTACCCATGTACCCTTCTGTACCAATTGGAAACAAGAGGGAGATGTCAGTGCTGCACTAACAAGGACAGCGTCATTCGCCACAAATGTCAAAAATAAATCTGCAAGGCACACATGCAAACATCCACATGTTGCCCGTCATGCATATTAACATGAACACATACTTACACACACACACACACACTCTCTCTTATAATATATTACCTGTTTTGTTCATTATAAGCAAGAAAATGCCTATATAACACTATACTAAAATAATACAGCATAACCAAGTCAATTATACTTCAGGTGTCTTCCCGTGGGACACGGGGACACAGCTCAGCCCTGTGCCGCTCCGTTGGTATTCACCAGAGCATACCATGGGGCACCTTTCTCCTCAAGACGAGCGCAGGCTCACACTGAGTCAGACCTTACGCTGGTGCAGTGGGCCCTGGGTTCCTAATAGTGCAGGACAATGCCCGGCCTCATGTGGTCAGTGTGTAGGCAGTTCCTGGACGACAAAGACATTGATGCCATTGATTGGCCCTCACGTTCCCCAGACCTAAATCCAATTGAGAACCTCTGGGACGTTATGAATCGGTGCATCCTAACCCGCCAAGAAGCGTCACAGACTCCAGAAGCTCAGAAGCCCTGAACCAGGTCTGGCAGGAGATCACCCAGGACACCATCTGCCATCTCATCAGGAGCCCAGACATTGTCCAGAAGGCATACAGGCACACAGGAGGCCACACACAACTACGCACATTATGATTTGTTGTGATGAAATTCACGGAATTTGATTTTCGCTGCGAGTTGGAATCCAGCCCTCAAACGGTTGGGGATTTTGATTTCCATTGATCAATGTTACGTCATTTAGATTTATCAAAATTTGATGTTTTATATATTTTGATCATTAAGAGTTTTTTGAGCGGAGTAGATGTACTTCGCCTATTTTAAACTAAAACCAATTAGAACATTGTGAGTTAAGGTACCTAAAATAGCATAGTATATATTATGGCTATGGATGAATATTAAGTTACTTAGCTGATAAAACATTTAATTGAATTTGTGTTTTTGTTTGTGCTTGTCAATTAATTCAAATGGGGTAAAATTTTACCTGAGCACACTAAGCACGTAAACACTTTTCAAACACTATAGGACTAAGCTAGGCCTAGTTTCAAATTTGTAAAGCACTGCTCTTCATGTAATAACCTTTTTCTGACTTATTATTTTGTAAATGCATCACATATCTTGTAAGCATCTTTATATGTGTGACTAGGTTTGTAGAGATACATCTCCTCCGACCAGTCACAAGAGATATTCAGTGTTCCCCGGTTTCTATTAACTGTATGAATGGCTTTCAGCTGACTGAACTCGCGCTAATCGAATTGTTAATTATTGCGGTATTATCGTTCGTACATCGGCCGTGATCTCGTTGAACTTGGTGATGAAAGCGTGTTTGATGACATCCACCGCGACCTCAGAGGTGATCACCATGAAGACATCGGGCATCAACACCCAGAGGTGATCTGGAAACGACAAGACCACAGAAGGGACGGTGAATCCCTCGGTGGAGAAAAACACAAATCTACATCGACAGTGTCACTTAATTGACCTCGCTTACCGACTGGCATTTCTTAGCTATTTCCTTAATTGGAATGATTTTGTTTTTTCCCCCTGCAATTTCGTTAAATGAACTTCTCGGGCCACGGGATTATCGTATTTGTGCTGCGCAACTGGACCCGACCCAAATGTTTTTTGGATGAGGTCTAGGTCACAGGACGATGACTGTGCCTCGACATTAGCATCAAAATGCTGGATGACATCCTTAATCTGTCTGGGCAGGCAGTGCCTGATGATGGGGAATGCCTGGGCTAACCGACTATTAAGTCGCCCCCCCCCCCCCACGAACACCGCAATGCCTCACTCGCTGTGACAAGCGGAGGCTTTAAAAGGGCATTGTGAGTCGTGGTGATTGATAGTGGAAAAACTAGCATCTTATGAATCGCTTCTTCCAACAAGACAGCATGCAGGTTCCGTAATGAAACTTATCGAAACTGTAAATGTTCAACTATAAAATGGCAACCTGGGTTCCATGAGAACTGCTCCATGTTCCTGAGGCAGACGATGAGCAGGAGAACATAGTTGGTGAAGCGCTCCTTGATATCTAGAATGCAAACAGATGCAAACAGCATTTCTTACATCGTATTACTGGCTCATGTAACAAAATACCAAGAAGCACAGTTCGTAACAACAAATATATTAGGATTTACATTCTCCCACATTCTATCAAATCAATTTTAATATAAATGTAATCTGTGTGGTTTAAGACCACATGTAGTAAGTTAAATAGAGCTGGCCTTGAAAGATGGAGAGGGTTACAAAATCATTAAAGCTTAGTTTTGGTTGCTTCTATTTGTGCAGAATGGCAGCAACAGAGATGAAAACTAGCAGGAACAAAGAGGCAGAGTTCAGGAGGCATTAAATCAATAGCCTGTCTCGTTTGTGTTATTAAAGCTGAATGAACAGGTCTGAATGTTGCCCCGAAACGATGAGAGAAATGAAAAGGACCAAGAGAGAAGGATTAAGCCATTATTTGCCACTGGGTTTTTATCCTAAAGCACAGAAAAACACTTGGAGCAGAGAAACGTTCACGCCAAACACTGCAGCTCAGTGGAAAAGGTACCGTTGCTAAGTACATTTTAATGCACACTATAAACGCATGGGTTTTACGGTAACTCACCGCTGTTGGACATCTGAAAGAGGTTGTTCTTTTCAAACTTCTTGAACACACTGCCTTTGATCTCCACAAACTGTACAAGCAGGGAAGAGAGAACTTTTAAAACAAAAACAAACGTTGAAGCACTTCTTACCTTTTATAGGAAAAATAAATGGAGAAGGTTATGGAG
The DNA here is from genome assembly GCA_016801125.1 of Novumbra hubbsi. NCBI lineage: Eukaryota > Metazoa > Chordata > Actinopteri > Esociformes > Umbridae > Novumbra > Novumbra hubbsi. The sequence continues at coordinate 12,830 of JACXGK010006076.1, forward strand.
GAAATCATTTTGGGGTGAAAGACCATATGGTCACATTTCAACAACAATGCACCGGTGGATGTCCGCCCGTTGACTGCGGCCAAAACTGCCTGACCAACCTGGGCCACGTGGTTTCACGGTGGCATGGGTGTGTTCATGCTCACATTGTTGGACATCATGATGGTGAGCAAGGACTTGTTGTGGGAGTTGAAGGCCACGTTGAGTGTGGACGCCTGGACCATGATGAGAATGGCATGCAGGACTGAGAAAGGGGCTCAGGGAAAACACTGAACACAGTGGCTACAACATCTGCCGCAGTAAGTCACGCACGCAAATAGAGATTTGACTATCCTAGTTGGGACCACAAATCCCTGCGAGGGGAGAAAAACAAGGAATAATTGACATTTTGTCAGTCGTCCATGAGGAACATTTTCAGCTTAGGGGTAAGTTTTAGGGTAACTGTCACAATTGGATTTGCAAACAGAATTTAGGTTAGGAGGAGGGTCCAGAGAAAACAATATGAATCAGAATGATGTTCAAAGGGCAACTCAGTGCCAGCAGAAGTTGGTAGGTCAGGTCCTAAAACGGAGGACTTCAAGAGCGCGTGAAGGATACAGACATACAAGACCGCCATGATGAAATGGGGGATGACCCCCAAGCTGTCCCGCTTCCTCTCTTTGGGTTCAGTGGCCGTCCAGTAAAGCGCGTCCAGGATGTCTTGACCGAAGGAGGAGAACAGCCGGTCGGCCACCTGGGCAGGAAGGGAAAGCAGCCCAATCAGGGGTGGGGTTAGGGGCGGGTCTTTGAAACTTTGATTGAAGCCAAAATGCAGACGGACTACATGATAAACTACGGTTTATGATTCCGGACAGACTGGGTATCGACGGCCAGAATCAAACACTCCAGCCATGGTGTAGGAGATACATCAGATTTCTACCACAGCTCTGAACCTAGAACTAACTGGGCTTTGATTTACGGTTTATTCACGTTAACGTTTTAAACCAACAATAGCCAGTGGAAATGCTGGAGCAACCAAACATCTGAAAAACAACCACTCAGAACATCAACAACTCTAACGGTGCGTCGTCGTACCTCCAGCATGTTGTAGATGATGTAGAGCTTGATGACCGACTGTCCCCGGATCAGGTGATACATCATGCTGTAGTCCACGTAGTGCATCATAGAGTAACAGAGCACCATTATCAGCCCCTTCAAGATGTCACACACCTGGGCCGGCTGGAGGAGACGGGAGCCACTGGCAGAACCAACACACAGGTTTTGTACTATTCATTCCAAGCCGGCGTACTGACCAACGATAACACTGTGGAGTGACATGACACAAGGCATTGTGGGTTCTGGGTTGACTGTCAGCTCGTGTTGGGCTATGAGGTCCGTCTCGCAGGTGAGTGTTGTCAAAACACCAGAGGAGTGACAGCAGTTATCAATGGCCGTCACTACTTGGTTGACGTTTAGGAGCATTGACATGTTTTACATGGAACTCGTTTGAATTTTAATCAATCAGGGCCGGAGTGAACAGTCAACTTACAAATAAATGGGGAATGAGATGATGAAACTAAAACTGTTCAACACATGCACAATATATTGTTTTATAGCCTGTGAAAGCCTCTGTGGCCGTACCTAGTATGAATATTATTATATAATAGCTACCTGCTGGCAGTCTGTTACCACACTACTAAACGTAGGCCACAATTATCTGATGGGGAATGTAGACTGATCTACCCCCCTGTACACCCAACGTAGACTGATCTACCCAACTGTACACCCAACATAGTCTAATCTACCCCACTGTACACCCAATGTAGACGGATCTAACCCACTGTACACCCAATGTAGACTGATCTACCACACTGTACATCCAATGTATACTGATCTACCCCACTGTACACCCAATGTAGACTGATCTACCCCCCTGTACATCCAAGGAGACTGATCTACCCCACTGTACATCCAATGTAGACTGATATAACCCACTGTACATCCAATGTAGACTGATCTACCCCCCTGTACATCCAAGGAGACTGATTAAATCTACATATACTAAAGAGAAAAGAAATGACTGAAATCACAGTCGAGTATCCCACTACTCTAATCACTACCCTAGGCTAGTATCACTCCTCAAATGAAGTTGTAGAAAATGGATTTTGGGAAAACACAGAACACATATGTACTTGCTGCACATATGAAGTACTTGATTATGCATTCTAATTCGCACTTCTGAACCCAAGCACCTCTCTTTCTCACCTCCTACAGTCTTGGCCAACCCCACAAATGATCTCTTCCTGACAAACAAAAAGAGATAATAAAATGCATTGTGCCTTCCCCACCAGAATCAAAACAAAGGCGCAAAACATCTCGACACACGTCCTGTTTGTTGGGAGATTATTTAGGGGAGGGGGGGTGGCAAAAATGCTGTGGTGAGAGAGGAGATCACGTTCAGAACTGCAAATTCACCCAACAGTGCCCAGTAAGCCCCGAAATACAAAGAGGAATCCAAAAACACATGTTTATTACCATGAAGGGGAAGGCAGTACTGCTTCAGGGGTCATAACAAGGTCACCGCTGATTGCTTAGTATTATGGGGGGGCTCAGAGCTTCCCTTTCATTTATTAAATCATCTAAATATCTGTGAAAACCTCAAGGGGGATGAACAAATTAAAACGCAGGCAATTTTATGCTAATTCACAAAGGGGCTTAAACAATAATTGAGAGTGGCGCTGTACCGCCACCTGCTGGCCTTAGACAGACACAGCGTTCAGGCACACCTGCTGAGGCGTGACCAGAAACATGACACTGCTCAGAGTCCAACGGCATTATGAGAAAGCGTACCCTCTGTCTGGCTAACGTTTTCCAGGACCCGGGCCGCCCTGACCTCCGGGCCCTGTCAGTCCGATAGCCACGGAGCTCAGCTCGGGTTGACAACAGGTGCGTGTTTGTAAAGGTCAGCCGTGCTTCACAGCCATGCAGACACAAAAATGCCAAGCAGTATCAACAAACGGACCCCACAAATGCTACAGCCGTCAGCGCCGTGTTAGAGTGAAATAAAAACATGACCAGACAGCGTGTTCTTAGCATAGCGTGTTATTGGCATAGCGTGTTATTGGCATAGCGTGTTATAGGCATTGCGTGTTATTAGCAAAGCGTGTTATTAGCATAGCGTGTTATTAGCATAGTTGTTTTTTCATGTTGAACCTCTTTTGGCGCATCACAGATTTAAAGGATGCCATGTGCTGTCACATTCTCCTTTATGGCAAAGTAAAAAATACATTAAGAAAACAATATACATGTGTCCTACTTGGGACTTCCCAAGACTGACAGGGTGATTTCCATGCAACTTCCAAGACGTGTCACACTCCTAAAGAACAAAGAGGGGACTCGGCAACAAACCAAAGCAAATCATATTCCCTCTGTACAGCCAAAAAGGTTAATAATATTTTTTTATGTTTTAAGTAAAGACTTGCAAACTGTGAGGGGGTTGTACTGCTCATTTGAGTTGGCAAATTATAATCTTTTAATGAATGTCTTCCTTAATAAAACAAATGAAAACAGCAGTCAGGCACAGTGCCTGAGTTCATTTGGGGATGAATAGAGCGAAGGTACTGTAATTACAATAATGAACAGAGGCCACCTGGCAAGGCAGTGTCTTTGACAGAGCATCTGCAGTGTGTTGTCCTCACACATATGCTGCCATAGCTCCTGCAAACAGCAGACCTCCATTCTCAAGTCAGCTTTCCCAGCAGTTAGATCTACTTACTTAACATATTCTGGAGTAAATTTTGCGGTGTCCAATTAGTACATTTGCTTATTGCCGTAACTTCAAAAAGGCTCAGGAAAGTTGAAGATGGGGAGATGCTTTCCCTGAGACATTCCTCCTGTCAAGCCGTGCACACTGCTCGATTAGACAAAATACACGAAAGAAGCTCTTTCGCCTGTCGACTGCAGCGAACTTACATGAACTTGACCCACCTCGTGGAGTTGCAAAAACTCGATAAGAGAATGGAGACATTGGTGATCCTCCATCCACAAATCCTGGGTGAATGCGAGGCCAATATGCGATGACCACTGGAGCCTTCAGGTCACAAACGTTTAAAAAACATTACGGGATTGAATCCAGGGTGTACAAGAAACCATGCCCACTATGTATACACACCCCTTCAAGCGGACAGTTTGGCGTATGCTGCCCTGGCCAGCAAAGCCCTTTGACACTTTTTGCTGATCCAAAATGGCCCCACAGTAGCTTTAGCATGGAGCAACTTTAGCATAGAGCAGTACAAAGCTTCATATATCAGGACAAACAAGATGGATGAAATATAAACACAGAAAATATAAAATGATTAAGCAGTGGCAGGCAGAAAACCAGCATACCTGCTCCGATTGCAGAAGGGGCACACACTTGCCCTGCTGGGAAAGAAGGCAAGGTAAGAGTAACCTTTGTGAAGTCCAGTCACAAGCAATCTGAATGACTGAAATACTTCCTATAAGTATTTATATACCATACATATCATTGGAGGGGCAGTCCCGACTACCCTCACATACACAGTCCAATGTGCAAGTTGCAGCTCTTTTCATTGGTGTTCGACAGGATTCAGATCAGGACTCATAGAAGGCCACTTCAGAGTAGTTTAATATTTTGTTCTTATCCATTCTCGTGTGCTTTTAGCTGTGTGTTTTGGGTCATTACCTTGTTGGAGGACCCATGACCTGCAACCGAGACATAGCTTTCTGACAGTGGGCTGTACGTTTCCCTCCAGAATGCCCTGATACTCACAATTTCGTTGTGCCCTGCACAGATTCAAGGCACCCTGCCAGACGCAGCAAAGCTGCCCCAAAACATAACCGTGCCTCCTCCGTGTTTACTGTAGATATAGTTTAATGTAGTTTACTGTAGATTTACTGTAGATATGGTGCCCTTCTGAATTTTGGCGTCTGCGAACATAGAGCTAATGACTGGATTGTGGCTTGGCAATATGAATTTGAGCAAATTCCGTTTTTCTTTAAAAAGTGGATTCTTCCTACGTCTTCTTCCATGGAGCCCATTTACACTCAAAAAGTGACTGATGGTGTGATCAGAAACTGACGTACCTTCATCTTGGCGGTAGCTTAGATTTTTTTCTACCATTCGCACTATCCTGCATAGAGGGATGTTTTTTTAAATCCATTTTGGAATAAGGCTGTAACATAACAAAATGTGGCAAAAGTGAAGCGCTGTGAAATTTTTTCTGAAGCACTTGGTGTGTGTGTGTGTGTGTGTGTATGTATATATATATATATATATATATATATATATTTGGACAGCAAAACTAGTGTATTAGTAAGCACTGTACTCCAGCATTTCAGACTTCAGATAGAATGTTCTATATTTTCATTACGTATTGTCACCGTTTATTCAAAAGGTATTTACCTGCCCAACACACTGTTTGAAAATGAAAACAATTTGTTTAGTTCCGCCACAGGAAGAAGCATTTAGCATTTATGGACAAATAACCTCTAATAAAAATCTATGAAAAATGTTTTTGTGCCATATTCCTTTTGTGCAAACACTAGGTCAAGCTTTATCTAAAAACTTTATGAATGCATTTGCAGTATAATGTGGTTAAATTGGGTTTTCGACCAATCTCTATTTGGCTGCGACAACTACATCAAAGACGCAATCCTCAAGCCACAAACACAACATTGTTTTACTGGGCTTGAGGATTTACTAGGGTGATTGATAGTATTCATAGATCATCTAATTCTACTGTACTCCATAGAACTGCCATTCAGTCTTTGTGGGTGAAAAGGGCTTAATTTTCTTTTCTCTTTTCCTCTTTCTTTTCTCCCAATCAATACTTTTATATATATACATATATATATACATATATATATATATATATATGTATTTCAGTCCTAACTGTTGCAGAGTCCTGGACTTCGCTGTAGATATGGTAGTACACAGTTACTTACAAATCAAGACACGCAGTGTTTCTTTGTCAATGTTCGCTGTTCCACGCGCACAGGTTTTCTGACAGAAATACATTGGGTGCCAAAGGCAGTCATTTGTTATTCCTGCTCAACGGACAGTATGTCTATCGGCAGCGCCTGGTGCCCAGCGGAACGGGACCCAGCACGGCCTCGTGCCCAGCGAAAACGGGACCCAGCACGGCCTAGTGCCCAGCGGAACGGGACCCAGCGCGGCCTAGTGCCCAGCGGAACGGGACCCAGCACGGCCTAGTGCCCAGCGGAACGGGACCCAGCACGGCCTGGTGCCCAGCGGAACGGGACCCAGCACGGCCTGGTGCCCAGCGGAACGGGACCCAGCACGGCCTGGTACCCAGCGGAACGGGACCCAGCACGGGGGCTCACCTCAGGCCGCAGCACGGCAGGGTCAGAAGCCTTAGCACGGCCAAGAAGACCCGCAAGGGAAGCAGCGTGAAGACGTAGAGGAAGGCGTCCAGACACAGGAAGAACCCGAAGATCATCAACTACAGGGGTGGAACACAAACAGGCACAAATTAGTAAAACTAATTTTCTAATCTAACACAAACAAATTGTGTGTGTGTGTGAGAGAGAGAGATGCATAATACGAAGGTTAATATAGCTATTGTGTGATTGTGTCTCTTTCGAAATACCCACAGGCTAGCCGCAGAACAGATATCATAAAAACGTGTTTGGTTTAATTCAAAGAGGTTGGTATAGGGTTTTAAAGGCAACCTCTATAAAAACAATATGCCCCCACACACAAAACAAGAATGTTTACATTAAATAACAGCAAATGAAAATAGCGTGTTACTCTCAGACATTTTACATGTAGCACAGGATATGGACAGCCCAGACCAGGTAGGATAGGATAAACTAGAGCGAGCAGAGAGCACCAACATTATCTGAGCGGGAGTCAAGAGCCGAGCAGCAAACCACGCACAGAATTGTTGTAAACAGGAATTAGGAATTAGAAACAAATTAGGAGACCACATTAACTATTTAGTTACTTTTTGAGAAATATTGACATATCAATGTTTGATCTTCTTTCAAACGATATCTATAGATATATGTGATGTTATTGAACCAAAAACAATGGCATCATAACCATGATATCATTTATTTAACAAAAGATTTACAAAGATGCTATTTTCCGACTGAGGGAAAAGTTAAGACACCCTATGCCCTAATAGCTGGTATTGCCCCCTTTGGCTGAAATAACCTTAATAAGACGTTTCCTATAACGGTCCAGTCTCTGACATAGACATCGGGAGAAAGTTTATCCTCCATGCAGAATATTTTTAGCTGTCTGGTGTTTGAGGGGTTTCTTGCATGCACAGCCGTTTCAGAACACCCCACAGCATCTCAATAGGATTAAGATCCGGGCTTTGACTTGGCCATCCTAGAACTCTTTCTAAAAAAGAAACCTAAATATTTCACGGGGTGTCCTCATTTTTTCACATGACTGTATGTTGTAGTAAAATGGAAGCTTTTTAAATTGAAACAACAGTTATGAAAGCAAGAAGATTTACAAAGAACATGAATACAGTATGACACAGGCACAATATACCATCACTGTACATAAACAATGCTTGATATGTTCCGTCAACGTTATCCTTCACAGACCGCTTGAAATGTGAATAGATCGCTGGTTGTAGTACATGTGAGGCACAGCTAAGTGAGCTTAAAATTCAATGATTGCCATTGTTATTTTACTGTACTGATGCCTGTATCTGATGCTCAGCCTCAGGTAATGGAAAAAGCAGCCAATGATTCAACACTCCCTCCCTTCGTTGAGACTGAACAAAAGGGTCTTCACACAAGCAAAACTCAACTTACACCTCATTATTTCTGCTGTATCCAACTAGTCACATAGTTACCTCCTTCCATGCACAAAAACATAAGCCTTTTAACATTAGCAAGGCACGCCTATAGATACACATTGCCACCCATTAAGTTTCAGCAGAGTTTAAGTAGGGTTCCACACACGTAAAGTAATGAAATTGACGATTATTTATGATCAGCTGAAAGAAACTGTTTTATAATATAATTTATAAATATTTATTCCTTTCCATCGGATCATCGTTTTTAGAAATGTTACCATCTCACATTAACATGGTATGAAAATAAAAAGGTATGAAAATGTATACACTCACAATCATATATAATGCGCTCTGGATAAGAGCTTCTGCTAAATACATTGAAATGTAAAAATTGTGGTTAATACAATCAAGAATGGGAAACAGTGTTTTGACAGCACTGAGCCTTTATTTAAATTTGCCCCATCATGGAAAACGCTTACATTTCCAGTGGACTGATGCAAATAACCAGGATATCTTTCTGCCAGGTAGGCAAAGGCTAACCTGTTGAAAGGCACAACTACATCATTTCTAAACGTTGCAATACAATAAAAACACTGACGCATCTTGTTCATACATCACAACTAACTATTTTAGGTAGTTTTTCTATTTACTTTATTTAAGTTCAAACAATGTAGATTTCCTACTAATTATAATTTATATTTTTGAGGCTGTTAAATTCTATTGACTGCCTGGGATTTGTGAATCAGGCTCCATTCTTTGCAGGGTGGATCATAATCAGTAGATGGAGTCAAAGGCATGGAGCCTCAAGTCCAAGTTGGGTTTTTCTTCCGTCAAGACTCCGGTTGCAAGCACGAGTCAAGTCCACATTTCCGGCATCTAAAATAAGCCTTACATGTTTTCCTTTTCCAAGGTGAACAACACAATTTCGCAAAACCCTGTTTCAAAAATGTTGTGTTTTAACTTTATTTTACCAGGTAAGTTAACAGAGAACACATGTTCATTTACAGCAACACCGTGGGGGCCACTCATGTTAATGGTCTTGCCCAGGGACAACCTCTTAGCTAGGGGATCAGGCAGCTTTATTCAGATACTCTACTGTAGAACCTGTTGATTTAGGGTATGAGGGTATTACAAATTACACCATTAAAGCTTGAAAGACAAATAATAGAAAAGAACTCAATATAACGTGGGATCTTATCCGAACCCCTCCCTACAATCCTGACCCACTCTTTCACTGTTCCTTACCGTGACAAATATCTGGGCAGGATGCCCATGGCCAGTGAGCCCAACTAATAAATACAATGCGAACAGGGCTTGGCCATAAAGACTAATACACGGGTCAGAACATTGGTCCGGCACTACCACCTCTTCTTAATGGCAGCATACCTGACAATTTAGACACTTCTTTCCCCAATCCAGAAATATTTTTTGTTTTCTTTGCAATTGCACAGAAGGCCAACCGAAATGTAACCAACACCTCCGCTTTGGAAAACTGAGCCACACCTCCATGACCAGCACCTTATTTGTACCAGAGATTTGATCCAGAAACATTACAGTTACTGATCAGGTGCATTAATTACTAGGCCAGCTGTGGGCGGCAAGCGCCCTTAGGAAACCAAACGACATAAAGAAGTGAGGAGACGAAAGTCAACTGGTAACCATCCCCTTATAGGGAAGGAGAGGGGGGTTTGGCTGATGTGTCTTTGCATTTTATAACCATCCATCATCTTGGTGTAAAATGTCAACAACACAAACCAGAACCGGTTTTGCTTAGACTTTTTGCATTTCTTCACTTGTGTGAAAAAGGCAAAACACCAAAAGATCAAATGCAACTTAAGTCTAATGATTACCGTTTTTACCAAAGGAGATCTTTAATCTTCAATCATCGTCTACTCGTTTCATTTTAACAGTCCTCCAAAAGATGTAACTCAATGGTCAGAGTATGCGGCAAATGTACATTTTAATTTTTAAAAGACAAAATGTTGAAAAGAATGAAGCCCACACATACCTTTTCAAATAGCAAATACCATCTAAAACCTGTCATCTCATGTTGAGGGGGAAGAGATGCGATTAAACGCGTGTCAGCTCCAGTGAGTTCTGTGTTAGCCTAACCAAAATCCATAGGGATGAGGGTGTTGCAACACTTCTGTTTCTCACCAGGAATGGAGTGATGGGGGTTGGGTTTGTTTAAAGAGTTACAAGTTAAGTCTTTCATTGGTGTGTCCCTGGCTGCTTTCACTCCACTTCACGCAATTGCAGGTAGCAGCTTACTTCCAGGCAAAGCTTCTACATCTACAGCTAACGTTTCGAGAATAACACAAATATACATTTTCACAAAGTCTGCTGCCTCAGTTTTTAAGATGGCAATTTACAGATACTCCAGAATGTCATGAGGCAAGGATATTACTGCTAAAATGACTGCACCTAAATCTTCCATTTATCTGATCATCAAGAAATTCAAGGAGAGAGGTTATGTGAAGAAGGCTTCAGGGCGCCCAAGAAAGTCCCATTAAAAACTTGTGGTCAATCCTCAAGAGGTGGATAGACAAACAAAAAACAACAAATTCTGACAAACTCCAAGCATTGATTATGCAAAAATGGGCTGCCATCAGTCAGGATGTGGCCCAGAAGTTAATTGCCAGGGCGAATTGCAGATGTCACGAAGAAGGGTCAACACTGCAAATATTGACTATTTGCATGCAATTAATGTAATTGTCAATAATATCCTTTATGAAATGCGTGTAGTTATACTTCAGTACACCATTGTAACATCTGACAAAAAGATCTAAAAACACTGCAGCAGAAAACTTTGTGTAAACCAATACTTGTGTCATTCTCAACACGTTTGGCCAATGCTGTACACGGTCACAGTGACCCATCTGTTTACACATTCTTAAGTGCCCCAGAGTAGGGAACGCAATGGTTCAGCCAATGAGAGCAAGCGGGGTGTGGGTAGCCAAATGGAAATGCAAGGTTTCACGATCTTAACGTGACGTCCCGGGTCCCCTCATGCCCATGGACAAAATATCAAACAGTTTGAACAAACCATGGGCAATGCAAGTCATTTATTTATTAATACATACACAGCATTGTTTTATGTTTAAGGGATTAGAATTGATTAATTAGTTTAATTTAGATAACAGATTAATTCTAAGCGGCCACTTGAGGTGGTTTAACTTGACAAAGTTCGAAGCATATTTGTGGTGGACTGAGCAGATTTACAACAGAGTGTCGTGACAACATAAGAGTTAAACCCTTTTGAGTTTTATGATATGCCTGTGACGGATACCTTATCATACCCCTATGAAGGTCATCTACTAAGGGACAATGGATATGCCTGTCACAAATATCTCATAACTCCCCTATGAAGGTCCACTACTAAAGGACAATGGATATGCCTGTCACGGATACCTTGACACCCCTATGAAGGTCACCTACTAAGGGACAATGGATATGCCTGTCACAAATATCTCATAACTCCCCTATGAAGGTCCACTACTAAAGGACAATGGATATGCCTGTCACGGATACCTTATGACACCCCTATGAAGTTCACCTACCATGGGACAATGGATATGCCTGTCTCAGATACTTTATGACTCCTCTTCTAAATCCCCATACACCTGAAAAGAGAGCAAACCACCCCTATCACATCCTGACAAGGGGCAATGCACAGAGATGGACACTAGACAAAATGTTCAGAATTGCACCTGTACATGCTGAACTTTCATATGTTTCTTGCATTAAAATACATAATTATATTACAAATAAGGCACACAAAGGGTACTAAAGGCCTACCAATAGTTCTTGCAACCACATATGGCCTAATATGTCAATTAATATCAAACATGACCTATTAGTATAGATTCTAAAGTATGAAACGTAATACACGGTTTGTATTAAAGTACAGATACAGATAATTGGAAAATAAGTATTTTACAGATACTTGGAAAATACAAACACACAATAATCTTCAGTTCAATATTCAGAGATATATTCAGTTCAATATTTTAGCATGCTTGTAGCTCAAGGTATGCAAGGTGATACAACAGAGACCATAGATGGGCAACGAGCGTCAATGCCTTCATCAGGAATCATAACAAACCCAATCAATATCTCTGCACAACTCTGGTATATTATACATTAACCCAAAAATAATTACATTTAGTTTGGATAGTTTCACCGACAATGTCAATATTGCATTGGGCGGATAACTGAAATAGACGTAATTACAGATTAAACAAACGTAGCAAAACCAAATGTCAGGGTGGCCAAATTTAGTCGAAAACAAATGAGGGTCAGTACCTGACTTGCTAATATTACCAGAACACAGCTAGATGGCTAACAACTTATGCTCCGTTTGAAAGATGATTGTAGGCTAGTTATTCGTCGAACCATATTTAAATTACAAACAGTAGAACTGACACTTGAGCTTGGTTGACATTGTTATGTGTTCCAATACCGCCACCTAGTGGTTAGTGATAGCGTGCATCACACTTATCGAAGCATATTGAAACACGTCGACTTACAAACCACACAATAGCAAAGACACCAAAAAATATACTATTCCCTGTATTTATATGACAACTGCATCAAAAATATTTTGAACCTTAATACAAAATCGGATGAATAACTGTTCAATTCATTGCTCATGACATCTCCCTGGGGACGTTGTTTTAGAAGTTTATCCGCCTGAATTACTAATAAAAACTGCATTCAAGTAGAATAGAATACAACAGGAATCCCATTTCCCAAGACTTTTTCCATTTCAGTCATAGTGGGCCTACAAATTTCATCTGATCAGCCAAAATCAGGTGGACACCTTCTGAGAAACGTGCCCCTTAACATTATCAAGGGCAATGCTAAACAAACACTGGTGAATTAACCTGTGAAGGTATCGGTGTGTGTGTGCGCGTGTGTGTGTTGGGGCTCTACATTACCTACCTTTTCTAGTTCTCTGGGAATGCGCATGCATGTGTACACTCGCTCCCTGCGCTCAGTGTACTTTGCTTCGTTGTGCTCCAGGAAGTAGCCCCGGGTCAACTCCGTGCACATGAACCGCGCCAGGGACGGATCTGGAATAACATCATGAAAACACAGGCTATTGTGCTTCTTCCACAGTTCCCGTTCACACTGATCCACACAAAGGCCAGCATGAATGTTAGTGTGGCAACTGTTGGAAGTGCTAATGCAACAAAATATGGCCATGTCGTGAAAAGGCTCAGCAAAGAAAGATTCTCTTTTGAAGAGGAACAAAACCACGCATATTTTTGCCCTACCAGTATTCAGACTGGCACCTGAGACTAACATGTATTGAACTAGACCTTCCTGTTAGGATATGTTGCCTTATATTTAGTCAACTGTGATTTGTGATTTCAGATGCAGTAAAAATAATACACAGGCTGCAATCCTTCTGGGGTTAAATATTACGGTTACTATTAGAGTTAAGGGCATGTAAGCAGAGTGGACAGGTCCGATATTTCCACGAACGTCACAAGCAGGTACACGAAATATGTCACCCTCAATATCAAACTCTGTCCTACCCCCTAATGACAGTTAAGCATAATAACACGGGAGCGGTTAAGAACTTGCTCATGGACAGAAAATGTTGTAACAACTCCGATGATTTACCACTAGCCTAGTGTCAAAGCAACTTAAATATACGGTGTTTTTTACTTGTTCAAAACTCTGGTCCTAAATAAGAGTCGAGATGGTGTCAAACAAACGCCCCTCCAGAGTTTACACAAAACGACCCCACAAGGTCTTAAAGTAATTTCCAGTCGGTTGGAAACAAATACAACTTTTCAAACATGATGTATTGAACACAAAAACATCTCTATTTATATTGTTGAGTCCTCCAGGATTTAAAATAACACGAATCCATTCAAATTGGGCACTCGAGACACACATTATGCCCAGAATATATATAGAGGTATATCTTCGGGTTTTACGAGGTAGTCAATTTAACAACAGCCGTTTACGAATAACATAATTACTTATTGCTTACTTGTTTCTTAAGTGTGCCACATCGTTAACGAGTTAGTCAGTAGACCGGGTAGCCAATGGCCATTCAAAGTCAACGTTTGCCCGGATTTGTGCATGCCTATATAGCGAGGCCTGATTCGTGACATGTAATCGAATTACAATGATTTAAACAATAGCTAGCTAGCTAGCTAATGAGACGAACAATTAAAAAGAGTTAAAACCATTTGAAGGCTAGCTGCTTGTTAACTGACAAAAACACGGTTTGATGAGGGTTTGACTTGGATAAAACCCATGCAATTAATCCGCACTGTAGTGGCCTACATGTTTTGTTGTACTAGCCTTCATATTTTGGTAGGTTGAGCATGCGTTCGTATGACAACAAAACAATTTCAAAACATAAACGTTATTGTGCCGGTACCTATGACATGCATTTTACAGCTATGTTCATGCAATTTAAGTAACTATTTCTAGTAACTGTTGCGAGAACGTTTTTGTCAGCTAAAACAATAATTGGACTATACTGTAACTAGCTACTGTACTGCTTTGACCGGGTGCGAGTGCAACCCTTGGAAACCCACCTGAGTTTTCACGTTCACGTTGCTCCCGTCTGATAGCATTTATATCGTAAAAGCCCAGTGTTTCTGCCAGGTCTGTAGTTCTACTGATTTTTACAGATCTTTCTGTGTCATCCCATGATCGTTTCCATTTCTTTTTGTCCGCACTTTCAGTTTCTTCTTGATCTGACGGCCCAGTCCCCAACAAGTCCGCCATCTTCACTACGTATAATAGCAACATTCATGGACCTACTAACGCAACGTCATCACATTCTCCCGTTGTGGTTGGTGCTTAAAAATAACATAAACAAACGTGACCAAAAACATGACAATCAACCCGAACCGAATATTTATAAATAATCTACAGCAGTTACGTAGCCTACACATGGGACGTGATTTTTTTCTTGTGGAATTAATTACTTTTGATATACCTAAATAGGTTCATAATCTTATCATGTCCAATCAAATTCTATTTATCTTAAACCAACATGTAATCAATGCCAATAATAATATTTTGAATAATAACATTGGATAATTGGAAGTGACTGTCAAACCAAAAAACAATTATAATCTAACTGGATAATCAAATGTTCTGTCGATACCATACGATGGCGACAAAGATCCATGCAAATCTTTCACCATCAATATTCCGCTGAAGGCCACATTCCGTCTGTCTAAAAATCCTGTTCTCAAACTAATGTATCTACTCATCTTAAATACACAATTCAACCAGTTTACCGTCTGACGGGAAACAACTTCTTAAATTGCTTAAACGACGGATTGAACACATAAATAAGCTTAAAACTATCATAACGTACATTTAATTGCCATATTGGGAAAACAAAAGGACACTTGACTTTGATAGTAATTGCCTGTCAACTTAGTTACTCATTAATATGAATTGGAATGGAACATGCTTGATAAAGGTATAGTGCACATTAATTCATACAATGTATGCAGAAACCTAATCAGACCAATCTGTAAGCACGGTTTATTGGCACACAATTGGCACACAATAATGGCAAAGCATACATACCAGACATCAGATGACACAAAACAGCTCTGCGATATAATGTACAAATTGTGCAGAGTTCTAATAATACCAGTCTCAAAATGTGTTAGCTTCCTCACGAATAAATACACAACAGATTCAATCTGATAATGATGACATCCACGGTTGTCTTCTTGCCTTTTTGAAACAAAATCCAACATGAGTGGTATTCAGAATGGAATAGTCCAATAAAAAACAAGACAAAATCGGGATTTTAAACAGCCTTTCTGTAGGGTCTTGAGAATGCTGGTTTTTGCTGGAGATGAGTGTAGTAAAGAAATGTTCTTTAATTATCTCTCCAAAGAGTCAATGTTTTTATGTACGTTTATGCAGTTTTCAATATTCGTAAAACATAATTTGTTATAATATGACTGGATGTAACCATGTCAAAATAATAAATGAGCTACTTGTTGCCGCAGAAATCAATTGGACAAACCAGAATCCAAATGGCCCTATAGAAGATTGATGCTTGCAAATAAAATATATTGTCTAAACAGCTGCCATTTACAAAATGGTTTCAAAATGGTGGCTAAACTCTATTTACAGAGCTACAAACCTTGTAACAGTGTTCCCAAACTGATTAACCAAGAAAAAATAGCAGACCAACGTGTCTCGAAAAGATACATATATCAAACAAAAAAGAAAAGTCATGCAGGAAAAATATTTTGTGTCAGTTTGGGAGTAGGTCATTAAAGGGAAAGAACTAAGCCAAATTCCAAACAAAACAAATCAACATTAATGCATTGGTGTCAGCAAAGTTTACGTACTGATTGGCAAAGTCAAAATGTGATTGCAAAGTATTTTGGGGGGAAGCAAAAATAACAACAATAGACTACAAACACAACCGAACGGTTTGCATCAAATAACAATCTGCAACAACTGCAGTAATTCTGGAAAGCAATCCTGGAACACGAGTCTCCTCATTTGAAGACGCCCGCAGTGGTGAAACAGAGTCACTTTCCTTTCAATTGGACATCGGAAAAAGACAACAACAACGTAAACAAACCAACAGCCAAATTAATTTCCAATAAAAATGCAAATGGTCAAGACCACAGTGTCTCTGCCATCGTAGATGCAGCTTGGTGGATCTGGATGGTCTGAGTAAAAACCTTGCCGGTTAGATCTCATTGAGGCTGATGCTCTAAAAACAGCAGTTTTGTTTTGGACATTTTATTTTGGACTTCCCCTGTTAACTGTCCCAGAGGGTTAGTGACCTGTAGATTGAAGGTGAAAAGGGTCACATACACAGAATCCCACCACTGTACTGTTAAAGCTAAAGACTGAGAAGTTGTCTGTAATGGAGAGGTCAGGTGAAAACACTGGTTTTATATCATTCCCAGGGCAATCCCAACTTCCCCAACACTGGGAATTCTCGAGAAGGTTTGTAGGAAAAATTAAAAAATGTCAAACCAGAATTGTTTGATGTCATTCATCACTGCAATGCATTAGGGTGAAAAAAGTTGTCTTTATCATATGGATATTGCTGTGCAATGTCAATACACTTGCTGGCTCTGTCGCTATCCTGGATGTTACAGGATGTTATGAAGTCAGAGAAGAATGCTCTGTTTGGTGGATGACTGACCTTAATGAGTGACAGGAACATTGTCGACCATAATGTGGAAAAAAATTGCCAACAGTGTTCAATTCAGTACAATGCACTGTTTCACAGGGGCGCCGCCCTAGTGAGCCAAACAGGGACAATTTGTGATCATTTTTTATTTGTCTGCATTGTATTGTGAGGATTACTAACGTCTCATTACAACGTCAAAAACAGTGACATTTTCATGATTTGGATGAGTTGGAGATCTGATTGTGACAGGTGTGGAAGCGGCGTCTTGGTGTTTTACTGGGAGGACTGTGGCCCCGTGCTCTCTGCCTCGCTGTCCTGGTTGTTGGGCGTCTTGGTGTTTTACTGGGAGGACTGTGGCCCCGTGCTCTCTGCCTCGCTGTCCTGGTTGTTGGGCGTCTTGGTGTTTTACTGGGAGGACTGTGGCCCCGTGCTCTCTGCCTCGCTGTC
>JACXGK010006077.1:0-24788 GCA_016801125.1 Novumbra hubbsi
GGGTCACAAGGGCCCTGCGCGGCACGTCCCGGGGTCACAAGGGCCCTGCGCGGCACGTCCCGGGGTCACAAGGGCCCTGCGCGGCACGTCCCGGGGTCACAAGGGCCCTGCGCGGCACGTCTCGGGGTCACAAGGGCCCTGCGCGGCACGTCCCGGGGTCACAAGGGCCCTGCGCGGCACGTCCCGGGGTCACAAGGGCCCTGCGCGGCACGTCTCGGGGTCACAAGGGCCCTGCGCGGCACGTCCCGGGGTCACAAGGGCCCTGCGCGGTACATCCCGGGGTCACAAGGGCCCTGCGCGGTACGTCCCGGGGTCACAAGGGCCCTGCGCGGTACGTCCCAGGGTCACAAGAGCCCTGCGCGGTACGTCCCGGGGTCCTGCACGGTCACATAACTTGGACAACGACATGCGCAACAGCGCTCGTTTAAAGAGAAAAGCCTTATACCCAGTAAGCCGTCAATGGGGTCTATGGACATTGAACAGGTTAACTTTAAAACCTGTGAGTAACATTTATCACATACAATATACAGCATCCACAATAGATGGGGTTTCCAGAATGTTATATTTTGTGTGACAGAGGATTTGTTTATAATGTAGATAATACTTATTTAATACTAAGTTCTACCGTACTACTTTAGCAGGGGAACATAGAATTATCAGAAGACGCTGCAGTCACACAACCCTGCACGACCCTGCTCTACCTGAGTGAGAGAGTTGCGTGAGTATTGGGACAGTACAACAATTAAGCTATTTCAGGAAATTCCTGAACTTAAACATATCTTACATATTCCTCTACAAAGAGCATTCAAGAACACGAAGCTAGACTTTATTGTATGTCAGGCTTTCTTGTATGTCTAGTATGTATCACATGCAAACTGTCAAGAGCTCTGGCACTGTACGGTTATGAATGTGTACCATCACAGCCCTATAAAACAAAATGACAGTCAATTTCAATTATTCAATCACATCAATTAAAACGTTTTTTTTTTTTTTCTGTAACTCACCTTCCATTTTTTATTTGGACTTGAAAGGAATATGTGGTCTTTGATAAACGTAGCCTAATGTTGCGGCTAGTTCAAAGAAATAAATAGATCCAAAAGACAGTCCAACTTAATGTTGGCGGTGTAGCCACTACAACTATTGCACTGATGTAACACTTACACACAGGATCTAACCATGCTGATGATCACATGTGCAAACCACGGACAAGGCAAATGACGTGCAGAATTGTTTTTTGCCGGATATATTTTTTTGTTGCTTTCAAGCCAATAGTTGCTTAACAGGGTTAGATCAATGTTTTAATAAGATGGTTTGTGCTGGAGCATATAACATGACATCCACTGCTGGGACGGTTTCGAAGAGCCCTTTCCACAGAGCGCTATGTTTGAACTGCACAGGGTATTATGAAATATTATGCATTTTGATACTTCAATTGGATGTTCAAAACATTCGGCTTGAGTTGCAGAGGGACAAGAGGAGCACTAGATCAGTCACGGAAACCTAAATCAATGGGTTCCAATTGGTGCCATTTAAAAAGTTTGTCAAGCGGAGAAAATCCCCCAAAATGTGTTAAAGGTTCTAGCCAAAGTGAGTCAAAACATCAACGGGAACACAGCAAATAACATAGCAAGTTCACCTCTTCAAACTATGTGTTATATATATATTTTTAAATATGTATATTTGAGCTGAATTCCAATCAATGTCATTTTTTAAAGTAAACACAAAGTAACATTAAAATCATTTACGCAATTAAACAAGAATACAATCTCCTAATGTGGGGGGAAAAAAGCACAAAATGATTTGAAAACTGGTGCAAATGATTAAAACCTTATAAGAGAACAACTGTGAGACCTAGGAGGACACATTAAAAAAAGAACGACAATTGGTCTGATTTGGTCTTACCCATACGTCTGTGCGGTAACAATTCCCAGATCAAAAGATCTATTTGAGGCCCTGAGAAGAAAGATTGTTGTCTGGGAGGGGTTACAAACCCATTTCCAAGCAACTCTATGTACATAATTCCACTGTTCAGCAGTCTACAAATAGATCCCATGGTAACAACAGGGGATCTACAGGCCAACCTTGCCACAATAAATATGGTAATTTGTCTACACAAACCTCACCTAAATAGGAGGAAGAAGCCTTTGATCTCAAAAACAATAAAGACACAAATTAAATTGAACAGACAATAACTTGGTAAAAATACAGAAAAGACAAAAAATACTGAAAGAATGTGGTCAGGATAAGTCAACGGGGGAGTAGTTTGGCAACAATGCCAAAAGCTATGCTTGGTAAAAACAAAACACTAACTTTGTACAGAAGAAACATAGAACCATCTTCAAGCATGGAGGTGACAGCACTACGGTTTGGGGCTGCTTTCTGCCCCATGGCCTGGCCAACATCCCATCAACCATAAAATGTACGTCAGCACGGCATTCAAGATGAATTATTTCGCTATTATAAAAAGTAAAGTCATAAAGACTAAAAAGAACACCGCATTTGTATCATATAAACATATGATATCATTGTCCGTCTTCAAGGCTATAACACCCCTCTCATTAAATGCTCATGCATTAGTTGTGCTCCCATTACATAAGAACTCTGCAACAAACTATTTGTTTAATTCTTCAGCCAAAAGTGGTCCTATACTTTTGGACACAACTTCCATTTGGTGTATCCTCCGCTGACTTTCAAATATTTATTCTTTGCTGCGGCTCGTGAACTAATCAATAACGATGTTTGTCGCCAACCATTTTTGTTATCTGCATTACTCTTCTATTAATAATTAGTTGTTGCAGACCAAATTACAGGTGAGAACATCTAATGATACCAACCATCTTTTCAAGACACATTAGTGGCGAGTGACACCAAGGCGTGGGGAGGTCATGACACCGACATTTGCCATGACCACCCTTAACATGTGACCAAGGTGATAGCACACTGTTCTCGGACCGCAAATGAACGGTCAATGCGGAGTGCATATGCACACATACATGCAAGCAAAGCATCCACTCAGTCCAGCCTGAGCACTCTTAACCCAATCCAAGGGCTACTACGTTTGGGTGACAAATGTCATGGATACAAATTAAAACAGCAGCAGGCAAAGAGAGCTGCTAAGTGGAAAGACTAAACAGTCCAAAAAAGAGCAGCCAGGGTTTCTTCAGCAGAGCTGGGAGTATGCAGGGGCGGGTGGGGGTAATTCTCCATGCCACCGGAGAAAGCCTAACTTGGCCAGACGCCAAGTCAACTCCTCCCTCAGAATTACTTCCCACTCCAGATAAGAAGCAACAAGACGGAAAGTGTAATGCCACAGTTCAAGTCATTGCACGAGCAAAAACCAATGGAGAAAAAGAACAACCAGATTCAGACCACAGAAAGAACTGATATTTTGCTTCAGAAAGGAGTCTCATAACACATATTTTGACATGGGTCTTTAAAAGGTCCAATATAGGCCCTAGCTTTAACAAGTGACAAGAGCCATGATGATCTAACCCACAGTTAATGGGAAAGACCTCCAAACCCAGGGACTGTAACATCCCTATGGTGACAGTACAGGGGTGTATAGTAGACAGACACCAAGATTAAAAATGCATCACTGTTCCCAGACATCTTTAGCTTCTCTGCCTGTCTGGGAAAAAGGAGGACGTCAGGGGCATCTCTAGTGTCCAACATCTGCAACAGAAATACGTCCATTTGGGGAGAGAACAGAGCATGAATGAATGTCTTCATGTCAGCCTTAACAGAAGATCACCGGTACATATGACATATGAGCCACAACGACCTAAAAGATGACAACCACACCTGGCGATAACTGATGTGATTTATAACCATGTCTAGCATGCTATGGATAATAGCTATGGATAATAACCATGTCTAGCATGCTATGGATAATAGCTATGGATAATAACCATGTCTAGCATGCTAAGGATAATAACCATGTCTAGCATGCTATGGATAATAGCTATGGATAATAACCATGTCTAGCATGCTATGGATAATAGCTATGGATAATAGCTATGGATAATAGCTATGGATAATAGCCATGTCTAGCATGGAATACATGCCCTTTAAAATGAATTGGGATTATTCACCACTTTAAGAACACAACTTAAGCTACAGAATAGCAACATTTGATATTAACAAAGAACTAAATGCGGTCTCAAGCCTGTATGTGTTCTTATAGTGCATTTTCCATTATGCAGTCAAAGGCCGCCTTTTATTTTGCTACAAAAGTAAAACATATGAATAGCCTGTAACATGCAGCTCCCAAATCCCCCTGGAACTTCATCCCACAACCCACCACCAAGAGAGGGGAGTAGAGAAGGAGGGTGAATATAATGCTGTGGAAAGTAGTTCCAGCTCAAAAAGAGCTGACCAAAAACCACGACACAGACTTTACCATTCTGGACTAGTGAGCGCAGCATCCCTATGAAACCAACAAGCTGAACCCAAACATCCCACTCCCCAGCTTGTGTGAGGACGGTATATAGGATTAATTACATCCCAGGGGATCTTTTGCATTGTACCCACCAGGATTGTCCCAGTAAAACCATGAAGTTCAGATTGTAAACATAAGTACAGTTACAAACCAGATTAATGATAAATCAAAAATCAAATCTAACCATGTGACCGCATATTTGAGAAAAACTTGTTTAATTGGAAAGTTGGGAAATACTGTTTGTTGGTTCGAAAAAACTTTTTCTAAGACACATAGGTCAAGTTTTTCCAAACACTCTTCATTCTGGATAAGAGGAGAAATTAGGCCTGCTGGTCCTGGCACATGCTGATTAAAAACACAGACAGAACATTGAGAAAGCTTGTTTAAAAGTCATAATAATACAAATGACTAGTGTGCATTTAAACGTATTCAGCAAGGTCTCAACTACTGCAGGGAAAAGACCTAGTCAGAGCATGCAATGATATCCTTTAGATTATTATTAGGCTATAAATAACAGGATCCAAAACATGTCAATGAATGACACCCCCACTAAACAATCAGCTAAATTAACCTAGGTTAGGATGGTCTCAGGACTCCTCATACCCAAGACATAAATTCAATGTATGGTTGTGTACTGACTGAAATACTTGACTGTATTATGACAGGATATGGCATGTGTGAGCAGAGTTAGGTACCTGGTAGGCCTCAAGTTTCACAGCAGGCCTCTATGAGCTGCATTATACGTTGCCATGGATATGACAAAAGGAGGCATGTTGGTGCTGCTGCATATAATAAACCCTTGGAAACAGTTTGCGCCAGAGTTACCTGCATTTATAACAGTTTGGTCCCGTAAGCAAAGCTCAAGATATGAAAAGGCTAACTTAGAAATGTGTATGTTTCGGAAATTGTGTTTGTTTATGTTTACACACATGTTGAGGCAAGAGAAGACTTTAATAGCCACCAGCTCACAACACAAACAAAACGCAGACCAACTACACACAAAACTGACTTAGAGTATTTGTGGTGACTCAGACTCATTCTAAATCTGCTTTACAGGAAGGAAAGCCTACTTTCACAGGTATCTTAAAGCTATTAAGAAATCGAGCATAAACATAAACCTACTTCTTCCTGGTTTTGGATGTGGGTGGTGCTTGGGGTGTGAGAGTGGAGGCAGCAGCAGCATCCTTGCGTGGCCTGCCCCTGGGGCGCTTGTCTGTCTGGGCAGGGCTTCCTGTGGACGTGGCCCCTGCGGTGCCGGCGGGCAACGAGGGTCCCTGGTCAGAGGGCTCCACAGTCTTATCCTCTGATGACATTCTTCTGAAAGGAGCAAAAAAGCAAAGAAATAGATGCATCAGAGGCTGTTTAAAAAGATAGGTTGCATGATGTACTGGCGCAGTCAGTATATGAATAGGATGTGTGGCACTCAAAGACAATTGGACTTCTGAGAATGCCTAAAATGTACCTCTGGCCTAAAAATATATGCGAAAGCTCTTTTTGAGCATGACCAAATGTGAGTTTACCTACACTCTACCCATCACCCCATTGTGACCTCATCACTTTTCTGGAAGATCTTTGGCCTATAATGCATTGATTATGTTTTTGCCTTCCGCCCACAATAACCTCCAAAGTTGACTCTACTTACCATTGAAATAAGCCTGATCTATTGGTTTGCTACCCTGTGCTGTATCAAATTGTAAGAGTCTGAGAAGCTATAGTCTGAGTAACTATAATAAAGTGCATCAAATTCCCAACACAGTCCAAGTCAAAATGCGTCTGTTCAAGATGATGTCATCCCTGAGACTTGAGGGGCTCGTATGACAGCCCAGACAGTTCAAAAAGCAAAAAGCCAATAGATTCCAGTCTCTACCTGGAAGTAGCCGTAACAACCAGATCGCTTCTTCCACTGCTCCTTACACTGACCCGTGTCTTTAAGGGGGAACTTAAACGATATTGAGCAAGCTCCAATGCATAGTCTTTATATAAGTTTGGCCAGGACTAAAAATGCATCAGTGTCACAGCACAAATAAATTGGGCTTGGGGTTGTCCCAAACATGTGGCGTCTTCTGAAATAACCAAATTGTTTATCATCTGCGTTCCATTATTCCCCAAGGTAATCAAAGATTCCTTAAATGTAGTCTGTGAAACACAATCAAAAAAAGGATATTATCACCCATGCTAATAGAGCAATAGAAAATGACAACACGCGCGACATTTTTCAGAGCTAAATTATTATTTCTCCACCACTCTACTTAGCTACCTAGCTATGGCAACATCAAGGAGGCATTCGAGGATGGCTGAAAGATGGGGTGAACAGTTGTGGATCAATAACTAAGTATACACTTTAAGCATAAAATGTAAAACAAGTAGTGTGTTAATCGATTACATTAAGCAGACTAAACCAACAATTTCGAGCGATTCTTAATGTTTCAAAACAGATCCTACACAGATAACGGCAATAAAATGGAAGTTTCAAAAGGCAGTGGGCACAGTTGGGTACCCCAAACACATTGTATTAGGCTAGCTAGCTACCTTTGTTAAACTAGCGTACAGCACAAAGCAAATGCATGCTCAAGTCAGCCAAAGCTATCGTTTGTTAGCCGTTCTAGGTTCTTTGTAGTCTTTGTTCGGATATTGTATGACATTGCAAATGATTAAAACGTTATGTGTCCACCAACAGCCAGGTAGTCACGCACTTGGTGGGACAAAGAGACATAAAATGATCAATATATTTATTGAATGACCAATGCGATTCAACTCCTAAGCTAGCACACTAAACGACAAACTAGCTAACTAGTGAATAAGGTAGTTCGCTAACGTAGCACACAATATCCGTGACTCAGCTAACGGTAGTCAACATCGACAACATAATGTAATGCTATGTTGACATACAATGCTGTCTGATATTTGTTATTTAATTATTTTAACTTCAAATAACACTTTAAATCACTCATGTCATGATTCCACAGCTAGCTAACGTTAACTAGCTCCCTAGCATGTGCATCAAAGGATTTGCTTAGAAAAATCAACTAATATTACCTATCCAGCTACTTCGGTGGTAAAAAAATTCCAATAAATACATTAGCAATCTAGTTAGCAAGTACAGTAAGTTATTGTAAAAAAAATATTTTGTGAAATGAGACTATTTCCCAAATAAAGGCCAACTGTATCGTACCTAGCGGCTAACGATAGCCAACTAAGCTAGTGTAGTAAGCAGGTAGTAACGCGTTAACTGGACAACTTCTAGTTTAGTATAAGCTAACAGGTTAGCTAGCTAGCAACATAACATTACCTACTACAGCACACATGATCAGCAGCAGAGATAGTTCAAGGGACGTTAGCATTGTACACAAAACACAGTGCATGCGATGAATACGAAGTCATATCAGAAAATACAGATACACGCAATAGTTTGGGTTATTTTTGTGTGTCGAACGTTGTGTTGGACGTTTAGACCAAACAAGGCGGCGACAAAAAACCTCGAGCGGCCGCTGCAAACCCGAAAAATAATGAAGCTAACTAGCGAGTCCATGATAGTCAGCTTGATATGATAACTTACCTTTGAACCCTATGAATAGTAGTTTATTTTCTTCATTTCCAAAATGTTAAGAGATATATAGTTATATCACTTTGTAGTGTTGTGAGGCTGAATGATATCACCACCGAACGTCAGATATTCAGTCTTCTGCCTGATAAGTAGCTACAGAATAGCTAGCTACGAAGGCAATTCCACCGCAGTTTTCAAAATAGCATGAACGCATATACCAATAATCCGATGTTCAACGTTAACATCACCCATTTGCAGAAAGAATGCAAAATATAAATCCAGCTAGAGATGCGCTTCATTGCACACGCATGATGGATCACTTTCCTTTCTCCAAATGACAGCTGTCGTCGCACAAATAAAATGTTTAGCTAGCTAGCATACTCAATGCTTAGCTAACTATTATTAGAGTGGAGAGGTGTAAAATCCATAATCCAAAGCAGGCACAAACTCTCAAAAAGTATTAAGAGGCAAATGACAAAATATTCACAAAAAAGCCAATGCTTACGAAGAAAAAAACGATACAATGGCTAACATTGGTTGCTCAAGCTAGCTTGATGGCTCACGAGCGTCCGCTACGCTTGCCAACTGGTTCTATTTTCTTCAGTCGCGGTAGAGAGCGACCAGCCTCTGTTGGCGGAGTTGCCTATCCCGAATAACTAACCTGAGTTAAGCAACCCTCAGCAACACATACAAACAAAAATATTACACTGTTTCAAACACGTACAGTCACAAGTTATAACTTTAGGGTTTATAACAATAAAGTTGTATCGTTACGTTAGCTACACTTTTCGATGGACATGCTTAAATGACACCGAATAACTCCCAATTGGATTCCCAAAAATATAGATCTTATATAGTGACAAATAAATCGATGAGATACACATACACTTGCAATCGTTTTTAATATGGTTTAAACATTTTCAGATAATATTTAAAGGCGATAGCATTAGGTCTATAAAAACATTTTTGTATACTCCCTGACCCCGCGGAGGAATATGGCCATTTAATAAATACAGTGAAACGTAAAGGATACTCTTAAAACGTGGTTTTCTGATCATGCCGATTGAACGGAATGCCCGCTGTGAACATGTGGTGAAGTCAATACGGTAAAATCAGCAAGAGCCCCTGCAGCCCGTTCTATTGATATGATCAAACTATCACATTTTACAAGTGCCTTGCGACACTTTACACAGGAATGAAGACATCTCTGGTAAAGTCACTATGGTAAAATCACATTGCCACCAGTAGTCCGTTCCTTTGGTCTAATCAGACGACCAGGTTTTGAATGTTTCCCATACGTGATAATCGCCTGTGATTTTATCACAGTCACTTCACTACAGGGAATTTGGCAACACTACCATGAGCATGATTCAAACATCGGGGTATTGGAAGGACAGCGTCAACCTGGAATGTAAATAAGACATTATATAGGTCATGGAGCTCTAGTCTTTTTACTGCAATAACAACTATTCTTAGATGATTAGGTCTGGAATGGCAATTCCGCTGGTTGCGTTTTTCTAGGGCCAGAGTTGTGAGGTTGATTCCCATTTGGGGCAATTATGAAGATGTATGCATTCAGGAGCCTAAGATGTTTTGGCTTGGAACATCTGCTGAATTTTATATGTAAAATAATTGTTGTTATAAGCAAGTATGACATCTGTGGTTTTATTTGTAGGGCCATCAGTTATGTGGGTTTAATCATATCTTGGGTAATGAATGAACATTGAATTTAGATTCTGATGTTGGTGTCTGACAACATGAGGAATAAAGTAGTGGGAATGCAAGCCAAGCTTACCATCACAAGGCAGATAAATCTGAATAAATCATTGACACCCAAAACATTACACATTACAAATTCAATATTGGTGAGTTCAGCAATGACAAAAAAAACATTTTAGACCAAGGAAGAACTTTACAATGGATCACCAAAGGAATGTTTACTATCATGAACATCATAAACACTTTCAAGGAGGTGTGGATCTGTCATTAACTATAATCTACAAAGGAGTGTAAAAACACTAATTAGCCTATAAAACAAGTTAGCTTAAGTACTAAAAAGAGCCTACATAGTTCTGGAAAATTGCATTTTTGTATATTTTAACATATACTACCAGTACAAAGGAAAGTGAAAAACTGCCAGAGGTAAGTTTTGTTTACCAGAAAATAAAAAAAAATTCAGTTACATAAATTGCCCTTTCCAGAGAACAAGAAATTGGTTAACATTTTAGAGCTGTTCTGCAGCATTTAACAAAAATAACAACTTGATAGTTGATGCTACCAATACCTACAGGTGTCCCGACTTTTGTTGATTTCTTATAAACCCTCTGTTTGTACAAAAGCAGTGTAGGAACAGACTTGCCATGCAATAGCCTCTGGTGTATGCTTAGTTGGTCAGGGGTTCATCCTACCGCATGCCACTGATCCAAAACATACCTCCAGGCTATGTCAGTTCTACCATAGAAGTAAAGAACAAAACTGCATGCTTGAAATCATTGAATGGCCAGTACAATGGCCAGACTTTAACCCCATTGAGCTGGTTTGGGATAACCTGGCCAGAGAGGGTGAAAGCAAAACAACGTATTTGTGGGAACCCCTGCAATAGTGATGAGAGGAACTTTTTAGGAAGATATTAGATTTCCATTATAGACAAAATGGCAGAAAGTGTGTTCAGCTGTATCTGCAAAAGGTGGCTTCTTTTATGAGTAAAAATAACAATAAATACATTTAGTTACATTTAACGATTCTATTATATATTTTTTGTTTTAAATTTTAATTTAGAGTACGATAATACATTAAACTGTCTGAAATTCAATTGAAACTGGAAAAATCAAGGTTTTCAAAAATGTTGACTGGTGAAGTAGCAGATTAATGGCAAGAGAACAGTGTTAAAAAACTGATATACCACTTCATCTGTGAAATATTGTAGTGGGGGTGTTGTATTTGGGGAATGTTTCCTATACTGATGTAACTGGTGATAGCAGCATTCTGATTATTCAGAAGTGTACAAAAACAATTCAAGCCACAGACAGCAAATCAACTTTCCTTTACATTTTTTATAAATCCCAAATTAACATTTCAAAATTTGCTTCTTGAGAACGCAAACGCTATGATGGATTTAACCAATCTCTAATTTATTTAATGCTCTTTCGGCCACATTGATCTGTATTTACTGCTGAGCTCCTCCAGATGAAACTCCAATGACGCCGATGTTATTTATCCGGGTAGCCCCAACCAAGTCTCCAATACACGTCTTGCGACTGTGAAGGAGCAATCGTTTCAAAATATGTGTTGAGTTAAGGTTGCTACAGCACTTTAGTAGTTCAAGTGTTAAGGCGATATAAAAGTATAAGTAAAGTGAGGTTGAAAAATACATTTTGTTCACACTTATTATAGTATTGTTTACTTACAGATTTTAAATGTCCGTAGAATTAGCACTAGCTCATGCTAGCAGTAACACTAACCAGGAAGAAAGATGAATCCTTATATAGTTAGAAATAGCTGCTTATCATAACTGGTCATTAGCATTTCCATTACACAACAAAATATATGTATTTAGGGTCATAAAGACATGCTTTATTTACTCCCTTGAAGTCTAGATCAGTCCTTTGTCCAAACTGTTCACCCGATCTTGTTTCTCAACATATTACATTATCTTAAACGAGTTTCTGGTCCATGAATCTGGCTAGCAAATCAGTATTTTTGAGGAATTAAGTAGCTCATTACTGTTAGTTGATAGATGCTGCCGCTGCATGGTTGTACAAGCGTAGTCCAAGTCTCAGCCATATGAACTTGTTGGAGATATCCAAAACAGATATGATTCATAAATAAAGCCAGTTATCAGGATATATCAGTTTGACAAAAACGATTTGTGTTTTAGATGTGTTTTTAATGTATGTAGTGACTCCGTATGCAAAGAGCCATATCGAAGAAATTGTGTTCATTACAGATCAAGGATCAATTTTTGCTGATAAAGTGATAGACCAGATTTGAACTTATCCTGCAGCAGTACCTTTTCACCAGTGGCTGTGGATCAGTGGACCACCATAACCAACATAATGACACTCATTGAACATTACTGTTAGTAATCTGCAGCTAAAAAGATGTTAGTAGGAGCCTCTGCATTACTTCTGCAAGGCTGTGTTTTACAGAAACAGGAAAAGCTACTGCATGACAAATGTGTTTTTCATTATTTGTGCGTCTTGAATTCCCAAGTATGTGGTTTTGAAACAAACCTGTCTCTCATCATTCTTGTTTTTCAATGTCCTTTTTCGTGCTATACTACATCTTAGAAGAAACTTGATACAAATATTTGAAATAATTTCCTCACTGACATGGATGGATGAAAACATTTTGTAGGAGACCGGTGTTGCTTCAGACTAGTGGACAGGTTTTTCAGGTTTCTGAGTCCTTCAAAGTTGATATTCATTAAATTTGTCATCACATTTGTGTAAGTTGGAATTTCCTGAACATGTTAATGACACAAAAATCCTACCATCACCCAAGAGACACATTTTGGTGAATATACTATACAACATAATTCAGACAGCATTGCATTTTTTATTTTAGATGTGATTAGCATATGTTTTTCTATCCATACAACAGGGATTCTCAGACCAGTCCCACTCCAGACATTGGATGTATTCCATAGCTAGCACACCTGAATTACCTTGTTGACTAATCTGCTAATCAACTCAATTTTTGTGATCCAATTTAGGGCTACAGTATGTTGTGAGAAGTCTGGGGGTTTTCATGAGAGGTTTGAGAAGAATTGACATACAGCACACCGTACTGTGTACTGTTTTACAACAGGGCTGCCCAACCCTGTTCCTGGAGATCTACTGTCCTGTAGGTTTTCTCTTCAACCCCATTTGTGACAAATCTGATTAATCTTTTCATCCAGCTAATTATTAGAATCCGGTGAGCTAAATTAGAGTTGGAGAGAAAACCGACAGGACAGTAGATCTCCAGGAATAGGGTTGGGCAGCACTGTTGTACTGTACAATGTCTCCGTTTCAGGTAGGGGGCAGTATAACACCATGTACAACATCAACTGAGCTAACCCATAATTATATTTCTTAAGATGAAGACCATGCAAGATAACATTATTGAGAGTAGGCTCTACCCCTCTACACAATAGAGGCTCAGTTGCTAGCAAGTCCAAACCTTGTCTCTCTCACTTAATGTATTGTTATTTCATTTAATATTGTATGTGTGCCTGAAAATCACTTTCCACCCTATTAGTTTTATTAATTATTTTAATGAAACTGGTGTATTATTTTGTACATATAGAAAAGTAGAAAGTACAGTTTTGCAAAACATTCTTATTTCTTTTACTTACAAACTTTTTGCAAAGTTGTTCATACCTTTCCAGGAATAACAGAAGGGACCTTTTCCAGAAAGGTCCAAGCGAAGAGAATGACAGGTTCAGATGTGTGATTGTGCAGCTGGAACGGGTTTTGATGAAATTCATGCCACAATTTGTTTTGACATGTTGTCAATCATGGCCTTTACATAAATGACTTCATGTAACATTATGCCTATTACATGGCAAAACAAGGATGTGACACATCGTCCGTAAATGACATCACGTAACATCATGCCTATTGCATGGCAAAACAAGGATGTGACACATCGTCCGTAAATGACATCACGTAACATCATGCCTATTGCATGACAAAACAAGGATGTGACACATCGTCCGTAAATGACATCACGTAACATCATGCTCAAAATAATATCTCCTGAGAGTCCTATTAAGTAGGCATTTTATAAGTCCCAAAATAATCATTCCTGCGCCTCGCTTTCATACTGCTGTGCTGGAGATCCCTCATGAGGTTGTATCCTTCTCTGTTTCAGCCTTAGTGGTACTCAGGACGGCTGCCCTGTGACGGGCATGAGGGAGAGAAGGTCCTGTGAGGGGAATCGATACCTTGTTCTGAAATCTGTGGGCTGGACTTCTAAAGGCATTACACACGGAGCCGTAGCAAGGAAAGACACAAAAGGTATTTGAAATCTATTTATTGAGCAGGGGGGCCACTCTGGCTGGCAAGCAATCTGTCCAATTGTTCGGTGTCCCATTGAGTTCAGTGTATTTGTGATGATGTGATTCATTGCAGAAAAGGAAATACATCTACTGGCCCACTAGGCATCTCCCATATAATTAAGTAGGGAGAGACGAGGAGAAAGAAAAGAAGACTATTCAAGTTTTAGACAATTAAGTTTTCTAAGTACACAAATGGACGAATAGCAAATATTTCTAACTACAGACAAATATGGATGTAAGGTGACTTCAATGGATTAATGTACTATTGATTTGGTCAGAGAGAGCTTGGGATATGTTTGTGAATATATACTGGAGTGTTGTGCAAGGTAAACAGATGGCAACATAATAGTACACAGCAAGAACATTAAACCAGACCCTGCTCTGCTCTTTGCTATACAATGAGCATGATAAAACAGAGAGAATGGTAGAGTGAACTGACGAACAGAAGAAAATGTGTTCATTCAACTGCTGAGAATCAGGTGCAAAATGTAGAACATATAAAGTACTGTAAAATATTTAATATAATTTGTTTAAGCATTACTTGTCATGTATCTGTTTAGGTGTTCCATAGAATAATCCCAATCCAAGAAAATCTTTGATCATACTGTATGTGAACTAATTTCCATGCTCTACAGGCAGCAATATTCCCACATTTCCAAATAACCTTGTTCCACATTTGCAAGAATTAACTTTATTCAGTCTTTCAGAGTACACTGTACAGTTCTAACTGCCTCTGGTAATCGTTTATAATTTCAAGGGAAATATTCATAAATATTTGGGGAAAAAAGTTCATCATTCTGTTATGATCCACAGAGATGCGCCCACCCGTTGCTTGTGATATTTCCTTTTGAAATAGCTATTGAAATTCTTCAAAGTTGTTGATTGAGATCTCTTAATTTTTTGCATTGGGAATTGACTGAGCCAATCGTTGGGGAGTTAGGGTGCTGGTGGGCTGAATTCTTATAACGGAGGAGTAATATCTCCTGAGTAGCCAGTTCATTTAGGTGTGCCTGTACATTGAATGGTTCTGTGAAGGATCCTACTAGGTGTCAACAAAGAAACCGCTAGGCTGAGTACATGAAAAACGCGATCCACCCGAGAGGGAATAAGGAGTGGGAAGAGATGGAGGAGAGTGGGGCCTTGCAGTGGCTGATGAAGCCAGCGAAGCGCCTCATCGGTTGCCTTTAGTTTTTAGTTTTCTATTTTTTACTTATACGCCTGCATAGATGACTCGTGCCATGTCATAAGAATTTCATTCCTCAGAACGACACTGTTATTTTGTGCATTTGACAGTAAAAGACTTTGACTTTGAGGAGTGAGAAGAAGGTGAAAAAGAGTTGAATAGGTTTAGAAGAAGAAGCATGGCATTTTGAGCGACAGAAAAAGGCCCTGGGTGCTAATAGAGAGGAAGACAAGGTTGTGGCGAGGGACTGAAATAAGTCTAAATCAATGTCAGCTTGGTGGGGCTTCTAGCTTCATCCTGCTTCAATGGCTTATCCCTCCTGATGACCCGGCAGCTATTTGCACATATTAAGTGTCCAAAAGCTGAGGAAGGCCACGTTATTGATGTCTGAAGGGCTAATCAGACCCTCTAGTAGCCACATTGATGGTCAGCATAGATGCAGCCTGCTGAAAGTGTAATATTGACGCACAATGTAATGTGTTTACAGTTTCTGACATTTAAATACCTTTCTGATTTCATGGTTGTACGATTCTGAAATATGAAATACTATCCAAAATGAAATATTTAACTGTTTTGGAGTTTTATATCTTGTGAAACGATAAAGGAAGTTTATTCATTTTTATTTCATGCTTCGTTATTATTTAAAAGTGAAATCTGAATTGCATCACTCAAGTCACCAGAGTCACAATATTGATGCAATTCGCTTAAAAGTCTTTGAGATTTCATCAGCAACATGGGAAGAGACTCTGAGCCAGTGTTCTGGAATTTACCATCTCTCCCTTTTCCCTTGTCCTCACTCTCCTTCTCCCTTTCTTCCTCTTCTCTGTCGTTTTATTAATGTTATGAATCCCCCAACATACACCGACACTTTGAAACTATCCAATTTGAGAGTCCAAAATTGTGATATGTCCTCCAAAACCCAAGCTGAGCTACATTAGAGGCAAGAAAGCCAGTTATTATTGTTGGTCATTGGGAGGGCCCACTCTGGTCTCCTTGCGATCATCGAATGAACCTTGGTCGCAGTGGTGCAAATGCAATACCGCTCAGGAGGCACCTTTCTCTTGATCTGCCAACTGGCCTCCGAAGCTAGGCAGGGTTTGTCCCGGTCAGTCCCTGGTTGGGGTATTCTGTTATCTTTTGTATATTTGCAATCTGGACTTCCTGCTTTAATAGCCAGCTAAGCATCCCAGCTTCTTATTGTCTACTTTTACCCCTCTTCTCCCACTGTAAATAAAGTTTTATGAAGAAAATGTGTGCATCCACCAAGGTCTGGAACTTGTTCCAAATAGCTTTGACAGCTAAGTGACTAATATGTAAATGTAATATACACTGCTCAAAACAATTAAGGGAACACGTAATCATCACAGTATAACACCAATTCAACTTCAGGAATATCAATCTGTCCAGTTAGGAAGCAAAAGCGATGGTGAATCAATGTCCCCTGTTTTGGTGCAATTGACAGTGACAAAAGGTGCACTGGAGAGGTAAAAGCAAGACAACTCCCCAAAAAGGAAAGGTTTTGGAGGTGGTGGCTACAGACAATTGGTCTCTCCTTATTGTTCCTGACAGATTTTTCTCTAGTTTAGCATTTTGCTATTGTCCTTGTCACTACTAGTAGCATGTGACAGTGAAATTGATTAGTGAAATTGATCGGTTGGTGATTTTGGCTACCATTGACAGTTGGTACATAATTTTGTTCTCAACGAATCACACAATGTTCAGTAAAAAGTTTGATCTTTAATATATTTCGTTCTAACCCGAAGGGTGATTTAAGCAGTGTTTAGCAGTGTATTATCAAGCTATTTCTTTCCCTCCCCCTAGCTTTATTTTTGCTGGAAGGTAAATAGAAAAGATATGAAACCACTTCATTAGGCTTTATTGCTTGATATTAATAGACCATGTAATGAGGTACCCGCACTCTTTTTGTTATTGACCAATAAGTGTTGCAGAAACAAACAACGTGCATGTATCTCATCAAGGAAACCCGGGAGAGTTTATGTTTTTTGGACCTTTAGTATTCACCCATGTTACTCCAATTTAGAACTTTAATTACAGCACACAAGTTAGGAGTAACTCCAAGTACCAAAGGAAGATGTTCAAAATATATGTGTTGCATATGGACTGTTACCACAGTTAGGAAAAAAAACATCTAAATTAAACACTAAAGTTACTCTTTTTCTAGCTTTTAGGATCTACAGAGGAAATGGATTCCACCGCAGCAGAATTATTTTAGAACTAATACAAACTGTGTAAATTAATTCCACTTTATAAACAATAACAGATTATCAAATTGAGGCCAAGAGGATTTGAAATTCTTTATAAAGCTGCAGTTAAAAAAAGGGCTTCAAAACACTATGCTCCCTGTTTGATGAACAATTATGTTGCCCATGGCTGGAGCTAATTAGGCGCTATTTATAATTATGGGGAAATGCATCTTAAAGCACTCAGGGAGTGAGAGGTATGTGGTGAAACCAATCAACCTCGCAGGCAGGGTTTCCATCCATCCGCTGAAAAATCCTACCTACACGGTAATGAAACTAAACCTAAGAATATCTCAACGTACGTTGCCTAAATGTTTAAAAAGTCAAGGGAAATAGGGTGATTAAATCAGGGATTTGATTAAGCTCTTTAAGTTCATGCTGACATAATCAGAAAGTGAATTTGAACTTGAAGAGATGTGGAAATTGAGGAAAGAAGGCTTACTTGACAGGACTGAACACCATGGACACATAGTTTGACTGGTATGTGAATGGAAATGAATGTAATTGGGGAGACATTTAGTGATGCATTGCTTTCTCTCCTTCAGACATACTGTCAGGAGGTTGTCACATCTGCTACAAAATATGCCTAAGACAAGTATAGTTTAAAAAAGGAAAATTCTGAAAATGCTAACCTGTATTCATGGATCACATTTTAAAACACATAAAAAAAATGTATTGTACAGACAAGATTGTGTATACCAACTGTATTGCACGGGCCAATATAAGTAGAAACTTTTTATTACAAGTATACATTGCAGGTCCTCACAAAAGTGTTATACAAGTAGTATTTGCTTTCAAACAGTAATTGTTTTCAAAATGTACTTTTTTAAGTATTGGTTGTTAGTGTGTTAATAATGATTCTAGCAAATCTGGCTTTCATTGTTCATTCCTCAAATGGGAATATCCGAATAAAGATGGACATGTTTGCAGCACCAACTTTATCAACACAGCTTTAGCTGCTAGTTGTATACATTGCTGTGTTTTTATCCACTTTGTTCCAACTAAGATTTCTCATACATACTTTCATAAAATGCCCAAAATGTCACCTTTGCATGAGAACAGACAGTGACGATTCCAGATGAATGATTGACTGATTAGCGGTTGGGTTGTGTCCCAGTAATTACGTGACACCGCTAGATGCACTTGAATGAGATGATCATATCAGAGTCAATATATCCTTTGACAGGTGTACACCGACCGGCCTCTCGGGACCTACTGCTGTGAATCCCTTGTAAACACTGAATCTTATGCGCAACGGTTCAACAACAGGACATCACAACAAGCCTGAGGTCGATACTCCCTGGTTCAATTATCTCTCATCAGTAGGCAAGCAGGTGTTTGTGTTGCTTTAGCTCCATTGACAGACCACGTTCTTCACAACGCTTATAATCACGTATTCATTCAAGTATTGTGAAAACAAAATTTTTCCAGCAACAACATTAAATGGCTCATTGATTTATGTTTTAGCAATAACAATGTCCTGTGTGAAACCTTTCATTTTCTGTTTCAAACAGAGCACAAGATATTTTTTTCAGTCAAAGCAAGCTTCACGAGTTAAAGGTGAGTGCACTTTTCTAGGCCTTTCCATCTCCCACTCAAATTGCAGATGCCAACTGGGAACACTCTTGAGGTGATTGCATCTTGGCTCTGTTTAAGCCAAAGCTACCCTTTTGCTAACAATCTCCGTCAGTCACCCGGTGATAGCCACACATTGAGGAGTGACACTTATCACGATAGTTTAAGTGGGGTTCGAGGTCAATGTACAAGATTAAAAGTCAGCTGTAGTGCCATGGGAAACCCATCTTTTTACAGTTTTTATCAGATCTTTTACAAAGAAACAACATTTTAAAAACCTTTTATTTGATTTGATGAGCAACACCCCTGTTAAAAAATATTAGGCCAAAAGAAAATGGATGTGACTGCTTCATCTGCAAAACCAAACGCGTTCTGCAGTCTCAATCCCTCACTTCACCGTGTAAGGCGTTTCGTCCAGATCTTTGTCTTTGCCTTAGACACCACCCAATCACAGAATGGTTTGGTTAAGCACACAAGGAACTGGCAAACTAGTAATGTGTGGAGATTAGCCACACGTTTAGTTTAAGCTAGGGCCAGAACTAATGCAGTTCAATAGGAAGGGATCCTACAATTCACAAACTCTAATGATTTAGATGAGAGTAACATAGAGTAGGCTACATCCAGAACCAATGCCAAGCCGCTTAAAAGTGCCCGTGACACACTGAATATGCAGTGAAATTAACCTAATTACCAGCTTTGTTAAAACCTCTTGAGCTGACCATTTCTAATAGCTTTTCACTTTTTGTCTTGACTACATTCATCTGTCTAGCACCAGGGTAATCTTCTGAACAATTTATTAGTGTCTTCAGCTATGGAATTCGTAAACACTATTTAAACCATATGATTTAGTACCCAATACAATTATTTTAAAACATATAAGATATAACAAATGATTATTGAATGTCCATTCATAGTTTCACTTGGAGGAACCTACCTTTGCCAAGCATATCATGATGATTGGCATGGTTTTACCTGACTTATTTGATGTTCACCTGTTGCAGAGGTACCAAATAAGCACCACTACACTCATTATTGCATCCAGTAGGCATCTACATATAATGGAGAGCATTCCCAAAGACTGATTGTCTTTTGTTGCCTATGCGTTACTAACATTTACTTACTTTATGGTAACTCATTTTCAGTTACGTTAATGTCAACAGCTGCAGTATTACCCGAAGTGGCAGTAGCTTCAGTGGCAGGCTTATAAAAACACTGAAAGAGTGTAGTTTGCTTTCGTTTCATATTTTCATTAGTATTTACATTAGTTAAATGCGTATCACGAAGGTTTTACTTGCGCTGAGACTGACCGCCGAATAAACTGTGTTGTTGTTCCTTGGCAATATCAGATGGTTTAAAAGTCAGTGCTTCACAACACTGACAAGGTGATTTTATGAATGAAGGTTGAGAACGTTCTGTCACAAACTATGATTTTGATCATGTTTTTGGCATGCCTGAATGCGTCTTGACACCTATCAGATGCTCCAAACATTCCTCATGCCACTGTCTTAGTCGTAGGACCCTTACATATTCTACAGTGCTTACAATAAGGTGATCATAATAGCTGCATCGCTCAGACGTTGGTCTGAAGCGAGGTGGCAACACATAC
The DNA here is from genome assembly GCA_016801125.1 of Novumbra hubbsi. Classification (NCBI taxonomy): domain Eukaryota; kingdom Metazoa; phylum Chordata; class Actinopteri; order Esociformes; family Umbridae; genus Novumbra; species Novumbra hubbsi. Next base: position 20,651 of record JACXGK010006077.1, read on the forward strand.
CTGGAGCGCTGCAATCTTGTTGGAGATCTGCTCTAGAATCAATCCCTTGGTAGTCTCTCTGATTTGGGAGTAGTTCAGCAGGACTAACAAAGGTCTCCCCTAGAGCCAAGCCCTGTTTTTGGGCTCATCTGGTCGTAACAACAACTATTATTATTAGGCTCCATCTGTCTCGCTCCTGAAACCATTTGTTCAGAAATGAAATTAGCTAAAAAACACTTGGAAACAGTTCTCAAGACTCCTCCAAACTCCTAGAAGATAGTGACAGATTAGATCAGTCAAAAGTTAAGCTTTATGGACAATGTCGGTCCAGTTTGGTAAAAAACAAGGTATTTATTTACATTTAAACAGTTTTTGTAAGCAGGGAAGTCACTTGAAAACCAATTCTCATTTGGGCATGCACCATAATATGAATGTGACCAATAAAATGTAAAGCGTAACAATTTAAATATTAAGTGACACCAGATGGGGCATGACAGCAGGGCGGTTTTGTAAGATATCCCCTGACAGGACATGGCTCTCATCAATTTCACACAGACTTGGGGTGACCTAGATCCTGTAGGTCATATGCTAGGACAGCTACTTTTGCCTAGCATGAATCTTAACTATGGCTCTAGATAATAGAACAGTGCATATTATTAACACTGTGTGACTCATCATATGTTCAAAAAGTAATTATCTACAAAATATTCTAACAGTCTCTGGATAATGGGAGTAGTCGATATGAATGTTGAAGTGGTAAATAGACAATTAGATAGCAATCAAGAGCATGGCACAGGGGCATATTTTATTCCTTCCCACTAAGTGGAGCAGAAGGTCCATTAAAACAACAAAGCCATTTTAAAAGCCCTTAAAAATTAACATTGAAAAAGTTTATATAGAGGTTACATATACATTTTTGTTATTGCAAATGCTGTCTACACTTTTGTATTTTATTTTACAGTAAAGTGGGGATATAATTGCAAAAAAAGAGCACTGGACAAGATTTGAACTCACACTGCAGTACATGTGCACCATAGGCAATAGCCAATACTGGAAAACCACCCTAGGCCACAATTATAATCATTTTAAACCTTGGATACATTTGCATTTCCTGCTGCGTTGAAATTCCTGGCAACAACAAGATGATCAATTAAAATGCATTGCTGTTTCCAAAAAAGTTGGGACACATCTTACAAAGATTTAAAGATTCTGGAGAACTCTATATGCAGGGGGGAGAAGTGGGGAAACCAATACTGGATAGCCATGATCTTCAGGCCCTCCGAGGGCAATGCATTAATAACAGACATGATTGTGTCAAGGAAATCATTGCATGGGCTCAGGAACACTTCCTAAAACCATTGTCTATGAACACAGTAGGTCGCTGTATCCATAAATGCAATTTAAAACTCCACCATGCAAAGAAGAAACTAGATATTAACAAGATCCAGAACAGCCTTCGCCTTCTCTGAGCCCGAGTTACTTTTAGATGGACAAAGGCAAAGTGATAATGTCATGTGGTCTAACAAATCAAAATGTGAACTTATTCCTTAGTACACAGTTCAAAAGCTAACATCCGTGATTGTATGGGGGTGCATTAGTGCACATGGCATGGGTGACTTGCACATATGTGAAGGCCCTATTAATGCTAAACAATATATACAGATTTCGGAGCAACATTTTTCGGCACTCCAGGCAACATAATTTCCAGGGAAGGCCTTGCATAGCAGCAAGACAATGACAAACCACATTCTGCACGTATTACAACAGCTTGGCTCCGTAATAAAAGAGTCCGGGTGCTAAACTGGCCTGCATGTAGTCTAGATACGTCACCTATTGAAAACATTTGATGCATTATGAAACAAACATATGACAAATGAGCCCCCGAACGGTATAGAGATTTTTCATAAAATCACATGAATATTCCACATTAACCAATTGGGTGTAAATTGATTAAACATTTAAGCAGGTAACTTGAGCCTATGGCCTCATTTATAATTTTTCGAATCATCTGTCTGTCTTCGAAGTTTCCACATTTGATTGTAAACATAGGTTGAAGAACCAAGAGGTACACAGTTTTGATTTATGTGTGTGTTAAGGACAGCGGGTGCATCTTATCTGTTCTCTTGCTCCAGCGCCACCGCTATTCCCACGGTCAGTACAATGAGTGGTTGTTGTTTTCATCTCATATGGAAGACAGAAGGACATGTGGCTTGTCCTCGGCTCTCTTGAGAATGAGAGACAAAAACAATTCATGGCTGAATTGTTTTTGTCAAATAAATCGGACGTAATACAAATGTTTGTAGGCAGTTTTAGGTTTGTTGTCCATACTGGCATTTTGACAACTGACAACTCGCTCAAGGGTCTGAACAAAAGCTGGCTATGTCCTTGAGTTCCCAACCCAGCCTTGTTTTGAAATTCAGTATGGCAGCCAGCTGAATAAGCAATATAATCATTTGTATTTCTTATGATGATCAGAATTGGCGATGTGTAAGCAGAAAGGTTACCACAGAAGACAATTCAGTGACACGGCCAAACAAGGTGAATGACCACTGCACTCCATTTTCAAATCATGCTGTGTAAAATATGGAAATGATAGCTCTTAGCATTTTTATTGTGGTTGTGGGTTCACAGGACACCACTTTTTCACCACTCAAAAGAGCCTTAATGCAATTAAACACTGAAGTATTTTATGGTTGGCCAGTCATGAAACATTCCCTGTAAGGAATCCATTGAAAGTTGTAACAGCAGTTTTTAAAAGTGGAGGCCTTATCATGAGCACTATGTAATTGTACACACAGCATTAGTTGGACTAAGTTATTTTAAGATGTGCAGTCACTGGAAATGGGAGATTTACAAGACAAATGTAAAAGTTACATACATTCAGATATAAATGTGCTGTTGTGACTTCATTAGATCAATTCCAGCTTGTAGTCTTGTGCAACATAGATAACACTGGGTGTGTTCAGGGGGAATCTAAATATCATGTTTTGCTATCACATCTTTTCTAAGACGCTGCCTCCGGTGCAAATGTACTACTGAAGCAAGGGTTTGAATCCAACCCATGGCATGTTCCGTAAAAAGCCTCAATACTGTCTTTTTCACTTTCCTGTCAAAGCCTTGAAACACCATTAAAATATATAAAAAAAAACAACTGAAAAAAAAGATCAAGGTATACCGCTATGTCCAAATCCTGACCTCCAGCTGTAAAGAAGGGCTCATCGTCCTAGATGATGTGTAGAGCAGCAGAGCCAATCTTGGATTAGTTGTGGTTCTATAGGGTTACAATCTGTGAGGCAGGATTAGAGGGGATTACCGATTGCCGGAGTTGGACGCCTATGGTTCCAATATCCATTGTCTCTTTCCAAACTGGCTAGATGAACATGTTGTATTTGTAGATATCACACTCATAGACGTACAATTCTGCCCCCTTTGTACCAATGGACATTGAGAATCCCCATGTGCTGTTATCTCAACAAAACTAGCATCCATCTGAAAATGCAGATATAACACTGTACTTTAAGGTAAAAGGATCGCTATACTATGATGACTAGTCCTGCACTGTAACAGTCGAACGGTAACAAAAGGGTACAGTGATATAGCGTTAGTTACTACAGTACAAATCAAAATGTAGGACACCAACTGATTCAATGGTATTTTGTTAGTTTCTCTTTTTCACATTGTAGAGTAGTAAAGAAATCAAAACAATCAAATTACACAAGTTTGATGTCTTCACTAGTCTCAGTGGAGTACAGATCCCAGCACAATGGGACCTGTCCTAAACATCAGAGTTGTGCCTGTCCCGAGGAAATGTGACACAGTCTGCTGTTGAATAATTAACTGTTATTCAACAGCAGAACAAAGGAATGAAACACACCAGAGGAAGTGAAACACACCAATAGGGTGTCACAATTTTGAGTCCTGCCGGTGCACAGTCGGTGAATTCCGCTGACGTCACAGCTTGTTGGGTCATGCCTTTCAACCCATCTGAAAACACAGTCACTGTCATGCCCTGGCTGCGAGCCCCTGGCCATTTCAGGGCAGGACTAAAAGTGAGGCCTCTAGCCCTCTTTATGCCGCTGTGGGCTCCCCAGTCAGAGCAGCTGCATTCAGTTGACTCTGATTGGGGAGCCTACTTAGGTTAGTTTGGCACCACACCCGG
>JACXGK010006078.1:0-30202 GCA_016801125.1 Novumbra hubbsi
AACAGTAGTAATACCTATCATTACAACAGGCCTTAAATACAGTCATATATAAAGGGAACAGTAGTAATACCTATCATTACAACAGGCCTTAAATACAGTCATATATAAAGGGAACAGTAGTAATACCTATCATTACAACAGGCCTAAAATACAGTCATATATAAAGGGAACAGTAGTAATACCTATCATTACAACAGGCCTTAAATACAGTCATATATAAAGGAAACAGTAGTAATACATATCATTACAACAGGGCTTAAATACAGTCATATATAAAGGAAACAGTAATAATACCTATCATTACAACAGGCCTAAAATACAGTCATATATAAAGGGAACAGTAGTAATACCTATCATTACAACAGGCCTTAAATACTGTCATATATAAAGGAAACAGTAGTAATACCTATCATTACAACAGGCCTTAAATAAAGTCATATATAAAGGGAACAGTAGTAATACCTATCATTACAACAGGCCTAAAATACAATCATATTTGAAGGGAACAGTAGGACTGTCTGACTAGGGGCTTTGGTATTGATAATAGAAGTTAGTTGTCTTAAAAGATCAATATGGATCAAGCATTTGGGTCTTATTTCTCACATTGTGTTTGTCAATGTGTTGTGTCTGAAACATGTAAACTCAATTGGAACAGTAGGGACTATACTGTCAGCCGTGATAGAGGACATTCATCATTAGTTAAGTGAGGTGTAGTGAGGCGTTAAACGTTTGTCTCAACAGCTCAGTCTGGATCATGTTGTTGTGTCTCTCCTTGTATTCTGTTTTGTCTAAGAGATCTGTCTGTTTACCTGTAGGCTTTTGTTTGGAAGTCTGTCGAAGTAACTCATCCTTAAGCACTTTCCCAGCAACGACCTGTTATTATTAAACCTAAAGAGGTAACTAAAAAATGTATTTGATCCAAGTCTGACCCATACAACTTATGATCTAATTCCCCCTATGTTCCATCCCTGAGCACGGCTTTAGAGTGAATCGGTGTAAAAACATGCCAGAGGATTTGTCTCACTTGAGAGGGATTTACCTCTGTCTATTGGTATTAAAAATAAATACCTCCTCTCTTCGCATAGCTGCCTGCTGCATTATTACATTGTGTGTGTGAGGCTCACCGGTTCTCCCCTGACAACATGGTACTAATGAGTAGAGAACCCCAGAAGAAGAGAGGGCTCCTACCTCCAGTGTGTAAACCTGACCGGCACAAGCTAAACAGATGATCGGCACAAGCTAGACAGTCTACGCTCTCTGCAACAGGATAAGGAAACACAGGTTCAACATCACTCGGGAAGCCACATGGGAGCAACGTCCGAAATATCAGATTACTCTCAGAGAGACAGTTTATCCTTGTCCAGTGGGACCAGATGTACTTATAACTATAGGCTGAAGATTACACATAACCCTGTTGTAAGTCAAATATAAAAATCAACTCTAACAGCAATCTCAGTAATCTAACAGATTATTGTCCAGTGATAAAATCAATTTAAAAAGGGCAGAGCGATGGCAAGCCTTCCATTGAAGGCTCTTATCTATAGCGGGAATTTGTCCTGAAGCATGTGACTATAGCACAGACTTAATTTGGGGGCAATAAATAAAGGCCAAGGCACTGCTGATCTTCTTAAACTGTGTACGGGGGGTGATTTTTGTATTTCCCTACATACCACCACCTCCTCGTTTCCTGTCTGTTACAGTTATGGTGAATGCAAAGAAGTCATAGCATTCCTCATCAGGTAGTTCTTCTTGCTGCCCTAGCTTAGGAGACACGGTCCACGAGCCCACTGAATCTGGCTGTGGAGGAGGGTTGGTGAAGAAAAAGGATAGAGATTTGATTGACAATTGTTACGTTACGGATTTTTCATGATTTGTCAAAAACACTCCAGGCCAAGCTTAAACGTGTCAATAGATACCAAGTCTGCATACATGTTTTCCTAACTGCCCGTTTGGCCTGCAAATTGACCGACAAATCATGAAAAATCCAAACTGTGTGCCTCTCTTTAAAACGTGTTAACCCTGATAGGGCCCTCAAGACAAAAGGCTAGTCCCCCTCTGCCTTCGTGTGAGCTTCAGTAAAGCACTGCATTTCTTTCTGAAAAAGTCAAGTTGTTTTCAAAGCCAAAACATCAGAGTAGAAAGCCAACCAGGTCACAGTACTTTTTGAGATGAACATTTTAGCCAAGACTGCTTCACTTTTCATAAACTGCTCCCTGGCACTTGGCCAATCAGATGAGTCATTTGATTTGGGCGGCCATTGTAGAGGCCGGTGCCTGTGTCTTATTTGCTGAGTGTTTGTGTCTATTACCAGCAGTGTGTCTGTGCCTTACTGACTGTGTTTGTGTCTGTTACCAACAGTGTGTCTGTGTCTTACTGACTGTGTGCTTGTGTCTGTTACCAGCAGTGTGTCTGTGTCTTACTGACTGTGTGCTTGGGTCTGTAACCAGCATGGTGTCTGTGTATTTTCCCTCTAGATGTCCAGAGAGTCCTCGTCCAGGTACGGTTCGATCCTGTCGAATGCCCTGTAAGAAGGATTGCATTGTGACCCCCTTCAGTGAATGGACCGAGTGCTTTCCCACATGTGATGCAGGTATGACAGAAGACATCTGATAACCCTGTCTATTCCACCAATCATCATCTTACTTGTTTAATAGTTCACCTCCTGGTAACTATGAGCCTGAGAATAACCTCCCCAAAGGAATTTCTTGACTATCTTTAGCTATCCTGTTGTCAAGGAACAAAATACATTGCAGTTTTTTTTTCGTGAAGCCTCATTAAATTTGTACATTTACATTTGTCATTTAAACTTATCCAAAGCAACTTGCACACATTAGTGATTGAATACATTGGGAAAGATAAATTAAAACAAAAAGTGAAAATCCATTGACATGATTGATTAAACTGACTGCAATGCATTCAATGTGAACCGCTGAACGCATTTTCATGAACATTTCATCACTTGTGTTTTATTACGGATATTTCACCTGACAGGCTGACATGATGAGGCTACAACTGACTGGGCTTCATGATGTTGTTGTGATAGTTGCTTTCACGCTTTCAGACCGGGTCACCTTTGCCAGGAAGCCACTTCCATTGCTGGAAGATGTGGTGATTTATGGTATCATTCTCATTCATAATTGGGTGACCTCTTCATTTGATACTGAAGCATAAACCGTTTCCCCCTCGCTGCCAACACTCTCAGTCGAGAGTTTGTCAACAGTGACTGTGTCAGTTCGGCCACGTCAACGAAGCAGTCTGCGGTCACCGTCACTGCCTTCATGTGACACTGAAAAAACGGTTGAAAATCAACAATTGAAGTAAAGATTGATTCTCTGCGTCTTTGTTGTCAGCTGGTAACGTCCAGAAGAAAAAGCAGTGGAGAAAGCGGATCATCCTTCAGCTGCCTGCCAACGGTGGCCAGGAGTGTCCTGAGGTGCTGGAGGAGGAGAAGGACTGTGAGGCTGTCAAAGTCTGCCCTGGTTACAGGTACAGTACGCATCAGTAGTACCAGTTACACATGGACGTGTTTACACCCGTCATCATACTGTGAACATACAATGACCATACTGTGAACATACAATGACCATACGATAAACATACAATCACCATACTGTGAACATACAATGACCATACGATAAACATACAATCACCATACTGTGAACATACAATCACCATACAATGAACGTACAATCACCATATTATGAACGTACAATCACCATACTATGAACGTACAATCACCATATTATGAACGTACAATCACCATACTATGAACATACAATCACCATACTATGAACATTGATCACCATACTATGAACATACAATTACCATACTATGAACATACGATCACCATACTATGAACACACAATCACCGTACTATGAACATACCATCACCATACTATGAACATACCATCACCATACTATGCACATACGATCACCCCCGTGTTCGTCATAACATCTCCTTCATTGCAGATGGAAGACACACAAATGGAGAAGATGTCTGCTGGTTCCGTGGCACATCAGGGAGGACAGCCCAGGAGCCCAGGAAGCATGTGGACCAGGTCTTCAAACAAGAGGTGGGATAGCACAGCCTTCATCTCCTTCTTTTCCTTCACAAATCCCCTTTTATACCCCTCTGGTTCTGTCCAATTTAATCACCACAATGACATTTGTGTCCTCTTCGGATCTCAGCCAGGGAGAAACAGATGGATTTGGCAAGATTTAGGACAGGCCAATTGTGCTACTTCCACCACTTGTCAAATCCGCCTACTTAGACAAAGACATGAACTAGGGTTGACATACCCCAAAGCACAGAGGATACCATTTGTCCTCAGTGAATTTAGTGTGTCAATGTCTTCATAACCAGACATCCACCTTGCTCGATTTAGCTGGAGTTTCTAGGTACCAGACACGTTAGTCTCCATTCATGCAACTTTAATCTCAGCTCCATTTGGAAGAGTTGCTAGATTCACCCCCGGGAAACAACGACCAGTACATATGTTTCAATTGTGATCTCACACTACAGAATTTGACAGCTTATTGAAAAATAACAGTTCTGCTCACATTCAGGAATTGCTCACTTACTGTAGATAAAGACAAACTACAGAGCAGTGGTGTAAATGTTTTTTTATTAGGTCACAGAATGGTTCGATTGTTCTAGAGCTTCAAATAATAACTGTTTTGGGTGGGAGTGTTGAAAACGAAGAGAGACAAATCCCAATTCCCTTTTTTTTTCTCAATCCAACAATCTGACATCTGCTCTATCAAACGTACTGTCATAGCGAAGCACATCTTGCTCTCGCTAATCCTTCTGAGTGTTAGACTGACTCTCATAACCTGTGACAGTCGACGTCAAACTGGCTGGTGTTGTCACCTCTTATGCCTTTTAAGATACCGGGTTACTGCTTCACAGTGCATGAGACACGCTGAAATATAGTGCACATCTGTGCCCTCGGGTCTAAGAACGCATACTGCCAACACATTCCCCTTGACAACCAACCACACTCAACAACTATCCTGACCCATTGAGTTAACTGAGGCCCAGGGGAGTTTGAGCAAGAGTCTGCTTGTAAGGAACTTTGCAGTCACAAAGCAATGTTGTCCAGAGTGTCCCCCCAGAATCCCCCTCAGGATGACGGTTGTAAAACACTGCTATAACTACCAATGCCTCTGAAATGATTCTCTATGGCCCTGATGACCGTGTGATGGACTCTCCCTTTGCCCTCCACAGCCGTGTCCTGTCGCAAGCTGGACGGAGCACAGACAGACATCGGGGACTGTCTTAAATTTGCCAGCTCTATGCCCGCTGTCAGTCAGCGCTGCCAGCTTCCATGCCAGGATGACTGTCAGCTCACCAACTGGTCCAAATTCTCGTCCTGTACCGTCGACTGTGTTGGGGTCAGAACCAGGAAGAGGTTACTTGTAGGTGAGAAACTATAAAAACAGTGTTGTACCTTTGCACAGTGGCAGTCCAGTGAGGAAAATGTATTGCGAAAGAAAAACACATGACTGATTCAGTTTATGGTATGACCTTGCAGAAAGGGGAAGAGCTGGCAGATTCGAAGATATTATCGACAATTTGCTCAAGTCACTTGGCTTGTAGGCAGACCTTAAAGTGGTCTGGTACAAATAATCTGAATGTGAACAAGAAAATGAATATAAATGCATGGTGGCACTATTAACTATACATACACTATGAACACTATAAGCACAATGAACACTCAACACTATGAGCACTATGAACACTATGAGCACAAAGCACACTATTAATAATATGAACACTACAAGCACTATGAACACTATGAGCACAGTGAACACTATAGGCACAATTAACACTATGAGCGCAATGAACACTATGAACACTAGAAGCACAATGAACAATATGAGCACAATGAACAATATGAGCACAATGAACACTCTGAACACTCTGAACACTATGAACACTATTAACAATATGAACACTATTAACAATATGAACACCATTAACAAAATGAACACCATTAACAAAATGAACACTATGAGCACTATGAACACTATTAACAATATGAACACTATTTACAAAATGAACACTTTGAGCACTATGAGCACTATGAACACTATGAGCACTATGAGCACTATGAACACTATGAACACTATGAACACTATGAACAATATGAGTAGACAGACTGGCAAACAGACAGAGGCAGACAAAAACAGACAGATGTATAGATAGTTAAGGAGAAAGACCAACACGGTTTGTTCCTTTCACCCCATCTCCTACTCACTCCAGGGCGAAGCAAGAAGAAGGACAAGTGCAAGAACACTCAGATGTACCCGCTCAGCGAGACCCAGTACTGCCCGTGTGATAAGTACAACGCCCAGCCCGTGGGCAACTGGTCCGACTGCATCCTGGCCGGGGGGGAGCGCGTGGAGAGCCTCCTGGGCCTGAAGGTCCTGGGGGACATCAAGGAGTGTGGCCAGGGCTACCGCTACCAGGCCATGGTGTGTTACGACCAGGACAACCGACTGGTGGAGACGTCGCGCTGCAACAGTCACGGTGTGTGTGTGTGCCCCCCCAAGTTGCAAATGACTGTAGCCAAATGCCCCCTCAACACACCCGCACATACTGTATCTAATGTCATTGACGAGGACACTCCACCTCGGATGATGACGGTCTGCCAGCATAGCATTTGTTCCACATCGCAGCTACATTCCTTGGTTTTATGCCATGTCAGGCCACAGACACGTGGATCGCAGTTACTTTGCTCTGCGATGAGAGTGTTTGATACAGTAAGCTGTAAGTGCCTGTGTGAAACATTGGGAACTGTTTCGAATCTATTCAATAAGTTAGATGCCACTTTAAAGTTATCAGGCTCCATAAATATCTGAATGTCAGACTTTTCATTTAAGCAGCTGTTTATTTTAAAATGGATTTTTTTTTTACTGAATGTGACATTTTGATTTGTTATCTCAAACGTTCTTGTCTGAACTATTCTTATCTGAATCACTCTTATCTCCATATTCTTAAACATGAAGAACAAAGGAGCACTTGATAACATCTCCGAATTGACACATGCGGACAAATTGCTTTTGGGAGAGTTGAATTTCTAAGACGGGAACATTCGCACAGAGATTGGTATAGAAATGACATCGAAATACAGCCACTATCATGCATTTCTGAACAGGGCCTAAGCAACGAATCAGATACAGTTTCAAGTTAGTTTGCTTGTGAGTGGGTGACTGCAACCTGACATAGGAAGTATTAGAGAAAATATACTTAGTTATGACATGATATATAATACATTATTATAGAATAGCACTTTTTATAGTTTGGGAAGAAGAGTGTACATTTGTAAAACGCCTCTCACAGATCTCTCTCCCCCCTCTCACAGATCTCTCTCCCCGCTCTCACAGATCTCTCTCCCACCTCGCTATCTCCACCTAGCTTTGACCCCATCTCTTTTGCTCTCTCTCCTCCTTTCTCCCTTTCCCCTCTCGGTCTCCCGCCATTCTCTCTCTCCTTCTTTCTCCCTCCCTCCCTCTTCCTCCCGTAATCAGACCTGAGGTTGGTGTGAGAGGTTACGCTGTGCGTCCGTGGCCATGTAGCCCCGGGCTGTGCTGGGGGAGGGAGCTGTTATCTCCACCCCCCCAGGCGTCTTTAGAGCCAGGGATCAACATCAAAAGGCCGGTGCTCACGGCTGACGAAAAAGAATCCAACGTCATTTTACTGTTCACTGTTTTAGGCCGCCCTCTTCCTTTTAAAGGGGTTTGGACTCAAGTAGTGACGCTTGGAGATAACCATTTAACCATGTCAATAATGATTCTGCGGAGTCACTGGTGTGTTTAATGACTCTGTGGTGGGTTAACGTGCAACGCTGGGAGCGTGTGTACCGAATCCATATCAGGAAGATTGTCATTCCTGCTCAGGCCTCTCAGCACTCACCTTCACAATGTTGCTCATATGGATTCTGCACTGTAACTCTACTCTGCCCTTTCCTCCGGTGATGTGACAGACATTGGCGGTTAAGAGGGAATGAGGTCGCAGTGGGGATCTGCACTAGATGCTGCGAGGGCTTGTAAGAAGGACTAGTGACCTCCAGCACTAAGGGAGGTTGTGGACGTGTGGTGTCGTTGGAGGCGATTTGGAACGGACACCGAGTTCTGTAAGAGCTTGATGGCTAGAACGAGAGAGGTGTCTGGGATTAGGGTTGGCTAATGCGCCTGGAACGTTAAGGCACGTGAGGCACTTCCATGCTACTGGAAATGAAGCGGTAAACAGGACAATGCGATGGAGTTGTACGTTGTCATTGTTGATGCAACACATCCCGTCTATGCATCCCTCAAGAGAAGCCATATAAACACTTTGTTTCCTCCAGCGGGTACATTTCCATCCACCACACCCCTCAACACGTGTTCTGGTTTATAACAGACTGTGTCTGCAGTACTTACCAGAGACATCGTTGATATGATTCATCGTACATCGTACATTTAACGGGTACTAATTAAACCGAGTAGAGCTGAAGAAACTAGACTTTCTTATTTACCTCCATATACAATTTAGTGACATCCACATATTGTTCTTGTGTACGTGTGCGTGTGTGCGTTTTTTTACAATAATTTTTACGGCTCTATGACAATTACCAGACATTTTAGTCATGTTCAATCAAGCACTTGGAGCATGTTCAATGAGACCGAAAGATGTCCGAAAGTCCCTGGTTGGGGGTAGATTCCATTTAATTCCAGTCAATATAAAAGAGAATTGCAGTGTACTTCCTGAAATTGACCCCAACCCTGTAGACCAAATGATTCTCCTCATTAAAACTGAACGTGTCCGGGGAGACACTCACACACACATAAATACACAACAGTTCAGGAGACCTTCCACCCTAACTACACCCAGCCTTCAGATTTATACAATTTACATTTCAGTTCATTAACAATGGTTTGACAGTAAGCAAAACAACACTATTGTTCGCTAAAGATTGATGTGGATAATATTTTCCTACCTGGGACCTTCAGACTGGGGCTGATTCACGCAAATCCACGTCTCCAGTGAACAGTCGATGTTGAGATGTTTGTGTTACTAATTGTCTATTTCCGAGGCTGGTAAGTCTAGTTATTCTCTGCAGCAGAGGTTACTGTGTTGGTCCTCATGAGAACCAGTTTCATCAGAGCATCTAATGGTTTTTGCAACTGCACTTGAAAAAACATTCAAGGTTCTTGACATATTGACTGATATTCATCTCTTAACGTATTGATGGAACCTGAGAGACTAGAGTGTGCTATAGGTCCACTTGTTTATTTGTTAATATATCATAAATAGATCTCAGAGTTCATATGAGAGACTAGAGTATACTGTAGGTCCACTTGTTGTTTATTTGTTTATATATTATAATTAGATCTTAGAGTTCACATGAGAGACTAGAGTATACTGTAGGTCCACTTGTTACTTCAGACAATCCACTGTCTCTGTCTCAACAGTCATTTATGTTGATGTTGCTGGGGTTTTCTGGGCGTCTCATCATTAGACCTTGGATTTTTCTCCTAGTGGCACATGATACTGTCCTCACTTGCCCCCCCCCCCCATGCAGGTTACATAGAGGAGGCGTGTATCATCCCCTGTCCGTCAGACTGTAAACTCAGCGAGTGGTCCAACTGGTCACGCTGCAGCAAATCATGTGGTAGTGGGGTCAAAGTGCGCTCCAAGTGGCTCCGGGAGAAACCGTATAACGGAGGTCGACCTTGCCCCAAACTGGACCACATCAACCAGGTACAATACGATGAACACCCATCATATCTAATGTATGTATGTACTGTTTGAATAATTTCATCTGAGGGACTTTTATTACATTTATTGATGCCACTTTTCTTTCAAATGTATACTTTTTTGGGCAGTGTTTGTGATATAGACACATCATTTGTATTGTCCTCTAATGTACAATTTTTACAAATATGTTTAATATAGAAGCAATTAAATATGAATAAAGCCATTCAGTCGACATTACCTTGCATTACCTTCACTTTCCAAATTGGTGTAGCTGTTCAGGGCAGAGAGCTGCAAGTCAACCTGTCCACACTAAGGCCCATGTAGGTGTGCAAAGTCCTCATTTGTGGAATGAAATATTTTCTCCTCAGTATAAATAGAAACAGGTGTTTGTCTAAATGTCAAAGGAATATTTGCATTGGTTTATTAATCCAAACATTTTTATTCCACAATGCACACCGGATATGGCTTCCCACTGCAGGCCCAGGTAAGAGCCTTTACAGTATTGCGCATTCCTCTCAGTACAAATGATATGGTAACCATAGAGATGGCCTGCTGATGTGGCTGTCAGTCAACCCCCTAGCCTTTCTCCCCGCCAAGGTGTATGAGGTGGTGCCCTGTGTGAGCGACTGCACTCAGTATGTGTGGGTGGCTGAACCATGGAGCGTCTGGAAGGTCAGCAACGTGGACCTGAAGGAGAACTGCGGAGAAGGCGTCCAGACACGCAAAGTCAGGTAGGACACAGTGATTCTACGCAGTGCCGATCTATGGTCCTTGACGCATGCATTTCAAACGAGTCTTGCATTCAGTGGCGTTCACAGTTGATTTGAGTGGCAAGGTCGTGAGTGCAAGGTCAGGGTGAACGCGCCTCTGGGACGCTCCCGTAGGTGTATGCTGAACACGGTGGATGGGCCGTCTGAGTCTGTGGAGGACTACCTGTGTGACCCAGAGGACATGCCCCTGGGGACAAGGGGAAGTCGGCTGCCCTGTCCCGAAGACTGTGTCCTCTCTGACTGGGGACCCTGGAACCGATGCAAACGGGTAACAACCACTGGTCTGAGATCAGCCCCCCCTGGTCTGAGATCAATTCCCACTGGTCTGAGATCAGTCCCTTCTGATCTTTGATCAGTTCCCACTTGTGTGAGTCCTCTCTGGATTGAGATCAGTCCCTTCTGGTCTATGATCTGTACTTTCTGAACATGCCTGTGTCAGAAACTGAATCTGTATGTGTCGCAACCCCTTATTCTGTGATTTGGAAGCTTACTAATGAAACTCTAAGGCTCATTTCTACATTACTGAAACTTAAAATAGGGAGTTAACAGGATGATGAATCCTTCACAGGATGATGTTTCTTCTCCCACAGAAGCAGTAGAGGAATAAAAAAGACTTATGGGTTGTAGACCAGTGATACGTGCCATTAATCAGTCCCATTATCCAATTATAAGTGGCTAAAATAGACAAGAGTGAAATCAAAGGTCACTACTCCATGAATAAACTTTAATAGAGAGGATTGTATCTATTTCAGGATGTACAAATACCCCAGGAAAACACATATAGCTTCTCTGATTGGATCATGAACTACTATCCCACTCTAATCTGACTATCAACATGCCATTATTGCAGGAAGACTGGACGGCTGGACAATTAAACAAGTAGAAAACCCCTTTTCATCAGTTTTGTGTCTACTGCAGTGCAGCCGTGGCCAAAAGTTTTGAGAATGACACCAACAGTAATTTTCACAAAGTCTGTTGCCTCAGTTTTCGGAAAGTATTCACAGCACTTCACTTTTTCCATATGTTGTTATTTTACGGCCGTGTTCCAAAATTGATTAAAGAAAGGTTTTTCCTAAAAATTTTACACACAAGTTTAGCAAATCTATTAAAAATAAAAAACTAAGAATTCACATGTACATAAGTTTTCACAACCTTTGCCATGACACTCAAAATTTAGCTCAGGTGCATCCTGTTTCCACTGATCATCCTTGAGATGTTTCTACAACATGATTAGAGTCCAACTGTGGCAAATGCAGTTGATTGGACATTATTTGGAAAGACACATACCTGTCTAAGTTCCCACAGTTGACAGTGCATGTCAGAGTACAAACCAAGCCATGTCCAAGGAATGGTCTGTATACCTCCGAGACAGGATTGTATCGAGGCACAGATCTGGGGAAGGGTACAGAAACATTTCTGCAGCATTGAAGGTCCCAATGTGAACAATGGCTTCCATCATCCGTAAACGGAAGAAGTTTGAAACCACCAGGACGATTCCTAAAGTTGGCCACCCGGCCAAATTGAGCGATCAGGGGTGAAGGGCCTTAGTCATGGAGGGGACCATGAATCCAATGGTCACATTGACTGAGCTCAAGCATTGCTCTGTGATAAGAGGAGAACCTTCCGGAAGGACAACCATCTCTGCAGCGCTCCACCAATCAGGCCTGCATGGTAAAGTGTCCAGACAGAAGCCTCAGTAAAGTCTCAGTAAAAGGCACATGACAGCCCGCATGGAGCTGGACAACCATCACTACTGTTAAGCATAGTGGTGGCAGCATCATGCTGTGGTGATGTTTTTTAGCGGCATGAACTGGGAGACTACGCAGGATTGAGGGAAAGATGAATGCAGCAATGTACTGTGGGGCAAAAAAGTATTTAGTCAGCCACCAATTGTGCAAGTTCTCCCACTGAAAAAGATGAGAGAGGCTTGTAATTTTCATCATATGTACGCTTCAACTATGACAGACAAAATGAGGGAAAAAAATCCAGAAAATCACATTGTAGGATTTTTTATGAATTGAATTGCAAATTATGGTGGAAATTATGGTGAATGGCAAATCAACTTTTTTGCCCCACTGTACATAGACATTATTGATGGAAACCTGCTTCAGAGCGCTATGGACCTCAGACTGGGGTGAAGGTTCATCTTCCAACAGAACACAGCCAATATAACAATTCTGTGAATGTCCTTGAGTTGCCCAGCCAGAGCCCAGACTTGAACCCGACTGAACATCTCTGGAGAGATCTGAAAATGGCTTGTAGCATCATACCCCAAACACTTCAGGCTGTAATTGCTGCCTGAGGTGCTCCAACAAAGCATTGAGCAAAGGCTGTGAATACTTATCTACATGTTTATACTTTCGTTCTTAATCTTTGCAAATCTCTTAACAATATTAAACAAACTTTTTTTCACTTGGGTGCTTCATAGGCAAGGATATTGCTGCTAGTAAGATCACATCTAAATCTAACATTTATCGGATAATCAAGAACTTCAAGGACTGAGGTTCAATTGTTGTGAAGAAGGCTTCAGCCCAAGAAAGTCCAGCAAGCACCAGGACCGTCTCCTAAAGTTGATTCAGCGGCTGCATGGCCAGGAAACCCCCCCAGACCTCTAATCCCATTGAGAACTTGTGGTCAATCCTCAAAAGGCGGGTGGTCAAACAAATACCCCCAAATTCTGACAAACTCCAAGCATTGATTAAGCAAGAATTGGCTTGCATTAGTCAGGATGTGGCCCAGATGTTAATTGACAGCATTCCAGGGCGAATTGCAAAGGTCTTAAAGAAGAAGAGTCAACACTGCAAGTATTGACACTTTGCATGCTTTGCACCTTCTGACATTGTCAATAATAGCCTTTGGCACTTATGACATGCTTGTAATTAAACTTCAGTATACCACAGAAACATCCGACAAGAACATCTAAAAACCCTGCAGAAGCAAACTTTGTGTAAACCAATACTTGCGTAATTCTCAAAACTTTTGGCCACGGCTGTATAGTAGACAGGTCACCCACGTTACAGTTCTGTATTGGTCTGTTCCACTTTCTCTGACACATTTAATTGGTTGAAAAAAAGCGATTGGCCTGTTCTGGTATCACATGCTGTTTTCCAGCAAGGTCATTGGTAATCACAACCTTTTTTTTGGAGTGCTTGACACGCTGACTCCTCCCAATTCCCATCCTGACATATCGTTGCGTTGCTACCAGCGAGGCTTGAACCGTGTTTTATTGATGAGCGATAAGACATTCCAGCGCTGGGCCTTATTCCGGCTACAGTGTTGTTTAACCCCTGCCACTATGGAATCAATGACAGTGTAACGGGAGTGTTAGGGTGGACTATCTATTAAGAAAGTGGCCTTGACATTTTATAGCAAAATCCCTAAGAATTACGTATTTTTGGGAATGCCAGGAGAGATATTCTACAAACCCTTGGGAGCTGGCAGTCCTGCAAACTGGGAATCAGAACAGGGAATGTTAATCCACTTATTTACGATAATGAAATTTGGGGCAATAAACTGGGAAATAATCCAGAAATCCACAAATTCACACACTTTAATCAACTTTTATGCTCAATAAATATGCACATCATGGTGGCAAGGGCACTCCATTGAAAAAGGCTTAGTTCCAGCTCAGCGAGCTGTCTACATTGAATTCTTATCACTTTCTGCAATATGCATTTGTAAATCATTTACGCCATAAGAAAGATGCGCCGCACTCACCACTCCCCCCGTGTTTACGTGAAATGGTCTGTTCCTTCCAGCCATGCAGCTACAACCACACCAGGGAACGGACGGCCTACGCCATCCGAGCACCTGGAGCGGGGAGAGAGTGTCCGGACAACACAGAGAAGGAGCCCTGTAGTCTGAACCTGAACTGCTTTCACTATTTCTACAACATCACAGGTAGAACGATGCATGAATTGAAGAACCTCTTTGGCACGGCCCATTCGGTTTCTCTATGTCATTAGGGAAACAATTTTCCCGAACCGAAAAAAAACTCCACCCAACCAACCCAGGATTCCAAAAAACTAGTTATACGGTACTGAAATATGATTGCACACTTCTGGTGCGACACACTCCAGTCGAGTGCTTCCCCAATACCCAATGATCCAATTAAACCGCACAGCCTCCCCTCTCTAGATGTGATTCCTCTGAATTTGGGGCTCGTCTCTGATTCCAAAATGAAGCTCTGCAGAGACGTGCGGCGCAATCTTCAATACAAGTAGCTCTCTCGTTCTCCATCGCTCCGTGTCGGCGCCTCATTCTTCTATAGAAACACAGTGCTAATCTGCCCTGCGCTCTGCTCCCAGAGGCACGCGGGCCTTCCAGGGCGATACAGTAACTATGTACATAATATACCAGCACACATCATTACTGGAAAGGCTTCTTTTTCATGTTGCCAAGGAGCGTCTTGGCTCTGCCTCACTGAATCATTCCCTCTCTATTTGCAATCTCCCCTTTCTGCTCCCCCGAGAGCCACAAAAAGCTCTGCAGCCGGAGTCGCCGTGGAGTTGAGCTCTTAAAACTGCTGCTAAAAGCAGCCACTCATCTTTGTCAGAGAACTGCGGGCGTAGGAGTGATCCCTCAGCACCTGGGCGGCAGGCCGCGTTCCAGGCTGGCGCTGGTGCGACACGGTTATCTGTCAGACGGCTCTGGGACACCTCTGGATCCTAACGATGCTGTGTGCTTTATTTCAGAAAGGCTTGTTGTTGGGGGTGGGTGTGGGGGCGCCCATGTTGAACAGACACACACCAGGGTAGGTGTTTCCAGGTCACGGGGCTCGGGGTCATGTACAGTTCACATCCTGGTCAGGTCACTAGTTCAGTTGTGGTGAAGCGTTCCGTAGCCGCCTGTTGCCTTACCCAACAGCTGCACGTTATACTAAGACTGGATGAAGATCCTATCTTCAGGTAAAGACAGAGGGTCGGAAAAAGAAATGGCGTTAACTTCAAATGTGCCCGTTGCCTTGTAATTGATGTGTCTCACGTGTTTTCTTGTACATGCGTGTCAAGTACGGCGTGATTTCCTTGCGGGTGTGTTTCTCTTCAGACTGGAGCACCTGTCAGCTGAGCGCCCGGGCTGTGTGTGGCAACGGCATCAAGACGCGGATGCTGGACTGCGTGCGCAGCGACGGCAAATCTGTCGACCTGAAGTTCTGTGAGGAGGTGAGACCCCGCTTGAGGCAAAGGGTGCCAGCGTGTTTATTCAGAATTCCCTGTACCTTGTGTTTTGTCGAAAGGCCAATGGCCCTCTGTTGTGTCGGCAGGCCAGTGATTACATAACCCACAACAGGACACGGTTTTCTTGTACCCCGGCACTGTCTTTAATTAGCGTCGCCAAAATCGTTCAATCGAAACTGCTACACCCTATAACAAAGGCAGCGTTGCAGAACGTTCTCGCCGCCACTTCAAACAAATGTCATCAGAATTAGCTTTATTGTCAAGTAGGTTCACCCATACAAGGAATTCGCTATGGTGTATTGGTGCATGACAGAAAACACAGTGAGAGGTAAACACACAGTAAGTAGATAAAATAGCACAGTACAGTAAAATGCTAACTGGTAGTAGTTTACTTCACAGAACCTGTGGATGTAGTCTTCCTGCGAGGGTCTGGCTTTTTCTGCCTGTTGTAAATTATAATGTTCAATTTCACCGATTCCTCCCTGTGTTCACCTGTCAGTTTTGTTCAAAAGGCTAATAATTCACATCTATTTTTTGCGCAAAGGAAAAGTGTCTGAACATTAATCCTTGTATTATCTATTTTAATTAGTACTGCTATAACTGTTCAGCTCCTTAAAACAGTGTTTTCATGTGAGCATTGCTGTAACCCCTTTAGATTAAGGTCTATTCATTCAGAATAATCTCTGACTCTTAATCAAAATCCTCTCTTATTGTCCCCTGCGGGCTTAGTGCTATTTAACCCGTGGCCTAGTTTCAGCCCCGCTCACTCTGTGATAATGGGGTTTAAACAAGCCAAGGGTCCATCCAGTGCCAGAACTGATCCAGATCTTCTTGGGAATTTTGTAATCTTGTGGTCATACAGGATAGGAGTAATGGGTCTGGACTTGGACCGGTCATTTGATTGAGACTGTTAGTGAGTGGTAATGTTTCTCCTTTCTCATAGCTGAGGCTGGAGAGGAAGTGGCAGATGAACATCTCCTGTGTGGTGGAGTGTCCGGTCAACTGCCAGTTGTCTGACTGGTCAACATGGTCAGAATGCTCCCACTTGTGTGGTCTGGAAGGTAGGGAAGACAACTCTTAATGTGCTCTCAGTCCTGATAACACGTTGTCCTTATAGACCTGATGATACTCTTAATGTGCTCTCAGTCCTGATAACACGTTGTCCTTATAGACCTGATTGAACTCTCATGTGTTTATACTGTCCTCGGCTACTACTGGGCTGATGGAAACATCTTTGTCAATAATATGAAGTGAAAACAGTTAAACTTCTTACAAGATATTCCGCCCGTGTTGAACTGGATGGTATTATACACATCTTATCCCTAACATACCCTACTTGAGTTGCTGAAGGAATGTCAGAACACTAGAAAACATAAACCTGCACTGTATTAAAAAAGTCCACAACAACCAACAAAACATCATTAAAACACTATTGCATCTCAAATCACCGCTTTAATCACCAATGTTCTCACAACACAGAAAGTCTTCCTACAGCACATTTGCTGTGATGTCAGCCCACAGTACATGAACCGGGCCTATAAAACTGCCATTCCAACCATCACGGGCCTCTTGGCCGGGAGGATAATTACTCTGTCCCGTTTCAGATGCGCCACATATCACAATCCGAGGACGGGAAAAGCCTGCTAATTGAAGTGATAGTGGTGACAACATTGCATCTGTGGCGTGAGATAGCGTGGTAGCGTCTCCGTCCTGGCTGCTTGTTTTGGTGCAGCAGAAGACAATTGATTCTGTCCTATTATGTGTGTCTGCTCCGGGCGCTGTGGGGAACCCTTTGAGGGAGCAGCCGGTCTGCAGCCTCTAGCACCTGCAGCTGAATCACAGGAAGAGATAAGAGTTTTAAGACTGGATGAAGGAGCAACAGGGTTTCCCATCTCGGTAAAGGAGAAAGGAGGATGTTCTGCTGATTGAGAGAGGGTATGGGTTCTGAGAGAGGGTATGGGTTCTGAAAGAGTGTAAGTGGTCTGAGAGAGGGTAAGTTGTCTGAGAGAGGGTAAGTGGTCTGAGAGAGGGTAAGGGGTCTGAGAGAGGGTAAGGGGTCTGAGAGGGTAAGTGGTCTGAGAGAGGGTAAGTGGTCTGAGAGAGGGTTAGGGGTCTGAGGGAGGGTAAGGGGTCTGAGGGAGGGTAAGGGGTCTGAGAGAGGGTAAGGGGTCTGAGAGGGTAAGTGGTCTGAGAGAGGGTAAGTGGTCTGAGAGAGGGTAAGGGGTCTGAGGGAGGGTAAGGGGTCTGAGGGAGGGTAAGGGGTCTGAGGGAGTTTAAGGGGTCTGAGAGAGGGTAAGGGGTCTGTAAGGAGTTGCATGGAAACAGAACGATGACTGTAAACGAGTGGTATGGAAAGAGACTGGAAATTAATGAGGGAGTGAAAGGTAGAAATTTAGGCTGCTGTACTTGAAGTGCCTGAGGGTGACAGCAAATGACATCCCGTGTGTGTGTGTGTGTGAGTGTGTTGTATCTGTGGGTGAGATGTTGATACAGTGTTAGCGCAAAGTACTCGCTATCATTCTTTAAAGCACTATTAAAAGCCTACCCAACACATCAACTTCTTAACATCAGATTCTTTCCACACCAAAGCGTTCACCATCACATGGACTCAAGAAGGTAGCAGTTTGTAGAATAGAAAGGAAAAGTCATTTTACTCAAGTGGAGGTAGAGAGGTAATCAATAAACTTGAAAGGAGTTACGGTGAATTGCACAGTGGCTTACAGGAAGCTTGTGGCAGGTACATTTCTATGTGTCATATTACAGTACACTGGCTTAAATGCTATCATATCATAAATGAATAGATTAATGAACTTGTTGAGGGATGGGATTTGTTGAGGGATGGGATTTTTTGTTTGTCAGCATGTTACTGTAATTAAATGGCATTGCTGCATACAGGTTGGCTGCTAAGTGTTTTTACTTTGAAGCGGGGGTCAGCAACTAAGTTTGGCCTCGGGCCTAATTTTATTTGTGCTAATATTGTTTAAGCCATAATATAAATGACACTGCAATGTATAGCCTAAACTACGCATTGACGTAACACGTTAGTACATGAAACGTTTTGTGACAGTTAGCTAACATAATTTCATTCTGATAACACATGTGAAGTGTAGTTCCATATCATAATACCATTAACTGGCTATGAAGAGAACATGTCCCTCGAAAAATGTGCAGAAAGAAAGGTGAATTAGGAAAATGGATATGTCACGTGGGTCTTTTGGATATGTCATGTGGGTCTTTTAGATATGTCATGTGGGTCTTTTGGATATGTCATGTGGGTCTTTTGGATATGTCATGTGGGTCTTTTGGAAAATATCTATTTTTGTATCGTACTTGTGGGCCTTGTTTTCACAGTCACTGTCTCACAACCAATTAATTCATTATCACTGAGGTTTTATATCACCTAGAAAGCCTTTACAAAGGCTTCCAGCTTGGCTGGGAATACAGAGAAACACAAAACAAAATACAAATTCAAGACAAGCTGTCACCACAATCTGTCCCCTATACATTAGAAATTGAAACGCCACCACATCCACATAGGAGTAAGATGTGGTTCAGCATTCTCACCCACGTGTGCAACAAACGCATTGACTTACAAGGCAAGCCACAGAACGGGCCATCATCCAGAAACAACATCATGCTCTCAGTAGTGGTCCGAGGGTTTTTAGTGCTTTAAGATACTGTGTGGTACTGTATTCTGCGGGATGGAATTTCACAACCATTGACAATACAGCCGGTTTCCTCACAATGTACTACCAGTTACTGGAGTGGAGCTTTTCTTTGTGTTTGACGGTTGATATTACCTATTAATATGAATCACCATATACATGGAGGTTTTCCATTACAGTGTAGGCATATTTGGAAGGCAGAACAGAATGTTACAGTGAGATTTCTACTATTTATTTTATGTCACAGTAAAATACGTCGTCAGTTACAGCAACGACCTGGTCGCAGCGAGGTGATGAAACGCCTTGCCCAGTGCAAGAATACCATATTCTGGGATTCGATCTAACAACCTTTCGGGTTTCTGATCCGATGCTCTTACCGTTCCCAGCTGCTCTCGTAAAGGCCTGGGCCCTCATAACTGTCTCAACATGGATGATGTGTGGATGATGTGTCTGTGCTCCAGGGAGGATGTGGCGGAGCCGGGTGGTGGTGCAGGGGTCCCAGGGGGATGGGCGTCCGTGCCCTTCCCAGGTGGAGCAGTGGAAGCCCTGTCCCGTCAGACCCTGCTACAGATGGCAATATAGCCCCTGGTCTGAGTGCAGAGTGGAGGTAGGCTAAGTGTTAGAGTGAACGGTATGTTATGAAAATAAGTCACCCATTATTTAAGCTCCCAGGGTTTTATTGAATAAAATGTGAAACGTTTCAGTGTCAAGGTGACTTCTTTAAAGCGACTCAATAAATCACTCGCAGCCTAGACACAGCCTGTGTCTCTTACGTCCTTTTAACTCAGTTATCATTCACCAAGGATGCAAGGATCTTCATTATGTCGGGTGCTGTGCAAAGGCCATTATCGTGACATAAAAACAGTAACGTGTTCTTAATAACTTGCACCTTTTTAAAAGAGGTTCATAAAATTGGATCTGTGTGTGACTGTGCTCCTGCGTGTCCAAGGAGGTGGTGTGTGGGGCAGGCCAGCGCTTCAGGAACCTGTCTTGCTTCGTGTCAGACGGCTCCGCAGAAGGAGAGAGCAGCTGGGTGGAGGAGGACTTGTGCGCTGGTCTGGAGCAGGCAGTGGACCGAGACCGCGTGATTATACTGAAGGAGCCCTGTGTTTTACCCTGTCCAGGTGTTCACCTATGTCCACAACTATACCAGAACCGCCCGGTTTGGGGTCATCTTGTGGGTCAACCAATCAAAACAGAGGAGATCCAGGTTAGGGGGAAGTAGGCCGAGCACCAAGTGATGGGCATGTTCTCCGTGTTCTCCGTCTCCAGGTGAATGCTACCTGATGGAGTGGTCTGACTGGAGCCCCTGTCTGAGTGTGTGTGCCAAAGGGGCTGTCGTGGACTTTGGCTCGGTCCAGGTACGCTCCAGAGCGGTCGTGGCCCAGGAACCCGAGAACCTCCAGCTGTGTCCTGACCCCGAATGGGAGTCCAGATCCTGCATCGGTGAGACCAGGGGACTTACTTGCGTAGTGTTCCTCTGGGTGCGCTGTTGAAAACGTTTAATCTGAAAATCTTTGTCTTTATGATTTGCTAGATTGTTTTACTTATAGATAGCTAGCTGTAGAGGAGGAATGCAATACAGAAATGTCTCATGGGCTTATAATTCAACTGCTGTACCTAAGCAGAACACAAAGTATAAGATCGACATTCTCCAATTTTTACTCTTTACTCTACAGCAGGGGTGGGCAAATATTTTGGCTCGGGGGCCACATCAGGATTTTGAAATGAAATGGAGGGCCACATTTGCTTTTGTAATTTGTTAATCATAATTGATTTGGAGGCCAGAAAAGGGCAAAAGTTAAAACATACATTACATATCTACAGTAGATCCCATATAAGGTGTAAATAGTTAAAATTCTGACTCAGATGTATAAGAATGGGCTGGTGAGTTGGTTTTTTAATTCCCCCCAAAATAATTATATTACATTCCGTGGGCCGGATGGGACAGCCTCGCGGGCCGCATTTGGCCCTCGGGCCGTAGTTTGCCCACCCCTGCTCTACAGCCTCAAATAAAGGTTCCAAATTTAGGTTTGATGCCAGTGATGGTCATTCGTAGAATCCATTGCTCTGTCTGTGAATATTAGAGTATTTATATCCATTGCTGATTCCTGGTTTAAGGTATTGGCCTTGTCAGGATAACAAAAAAACATTTCTGTAACCAAATGTTAAGTCCATCTACTAAAGATCTAAAGTTCTACCAAAGGACTCCTCAATTGCAAAAACATAACAAATCATCTGAAGATTAAAAGAAATGATCTGATTGGGCCAAGCATTGTATTGGTTGTACCAGAGGCAGAATACACATAAGTAAAGATGATCCTGTTGGCTTTGTTACTCTGATTGGTTAGAGGTGATCCTGTGGCTGGCGACCATTAGTCACAACGTCCCTCATTCTGAAGTCAAATTATCAACGGCAACAAAAGGCGTCTTAGATTAATATACTTAGTTAACAATAATGCAGCAGAACATGTTAGTTGGAGTCAGGCGAATTTCTCTGCGTTTCAGCCTGTTTTCATCCAGTTGGTGCCTAATGACTACAAACCAGGTTTTATGTTACCAATCGATGTCAAAAGCCCTCATAAGTACTTCCAATGTTCCGTGTTTAGATACAGTAAAAGCCTGCTCCTTCAGGCGTCTGATTCATGGGTTAGACTAGACTAGATGTTAATCACCGACCCCCCACCGCCTCCCTCTGGGCTCCGGATGCATGGGGGGGGTCCCTCTCATCTTTCCTCCTGCTGCCTCCTCCCCAAAGCATCCATGGGATGACCTGGTTTACCAGCCTCTCGCTGAGCCATGCAGACTCCCGGCACCCTGAGATGGATAGAAGGGGAGGAACAAGACAGACAGGGAGAAATAGGGAGTGAGACAGGGAGAGGAGGAGTGGAGCGTAAAGTAGAGAGAGGGAGATAGAGGACGGATAAAGGCAGAAGCAGCCTAGGTCGCGGACAGACGACATGTTGAAGAAACTGTTTTATCGATTATAGTGATGACGCTGAGTCCCTTTTCGTCAAGGTTGGACTTCTCATTTACGGTAACGCTTAACCGGAGGTTCAGATGATTAGTTACATCGGGCTCTAAAGATTCTTGCTAATTTAGAGTACTGCGGTAGAGACGGATGAAACCATAACGGCATACAAAGTAAGTCCTTTAGCAAAAGCCCTCTCCTGCATAACATGACAGCACAACCACAAGGCTCACGCTGGATCCAGTGGACCTCCACTTCGTGGTGGCTGGAAAGGCTTTGTGATGCTGTGACCCTGTTGCAGATGGGGAGTGTTTCGAGTACCAGTGGATGAGCAGCTTGTGGGCCGGCGCCGCTCGGGTCACCTGGTGTCAGCGTTCAGATGGACTCAACGTCACAGGTTTGGACCAAACGTATTGGGGGGCGCTTTGCAGACACAGAGTATAGCACAGTTAACAGGGTATATAATTAACAGAGTATAGCATAGTATCGTTAACAGGGTATATCATGGTTCAAGAAAATCCAGCTCAATGCCGAGTTTCTGTTGAGCCTGATTCTGTAGTCCTGGACTAACCTTAATCTGTAACCTCGACACCAGCCCAATGTTTATGTGTCTGCACCCCTTATTTAACTTCCCAAAGAAGCCTTAACATGAGACCTATCACACTGCACCTGCTCTGGTGAACTGTGACCTACAGGAGGATGTCCGCCCGTTAACCCTATAGGGGATGACAACACTTCCTGTGACCCAGCGTGTCAACAGCCAATGTCCTTCTGCGCTGAGGTGAGCTGCTCTCAAGTAGTCATTTATGTTTAGTGTGAGTGGTTGAAATAAGGTCAGCTGCTCTAAGCAAAATTCACTTCTGCCCGTTTCATCCTTGGCCGATACTTACAGCCATGATAATAAACAGGTCAGCACATCCAGCTTCCTACCCGAAAAGAGAAAACAAATATACAATAAACATTCTTAAATTCATTGAAGATATTACACATTTGTCAAATATATATATACATAACTTGTTAGATCGGGTTCCTAAATACATTGTCAAATGTACGTGACAAATTTAAATACATTTAAAAAGAAATATTATATTCTGTTTTAATATGTGCTGGTCTATACTCGTTTCTTCAGTTATTCGCTGTGCTCATTGGAGGGGTGTTCCACAAGCCCCCTTCCCTCTGATAATCTCCTCCAATGAGCTTTGAAACAACAACACGTAGAGACCCAGGATTGGACAGATTTCTGTGGTAAAAGGTTTAGACCCAACCCACGGGCGGCGGTGAATCGTGTTTGTGCAACACTGCCCTCCCCAGGCCGGCATGTGTATGTGCGAGGAGGGCTACACCGAGGTGTTGTCCTCTGGAGGCCAGCTGGACCAGTGCGCTCCCATCCCGGTCCTGGAGATCCCCACCGCCGGAGACAGGAAAACGGACGTGAAGACAAGCCGTGCCATTAACCCCACCCTGCCGGCCACCGCTCAGCCGGGACGCGCTGGACGCACCTGGTACCTGCAGCCCTTTGGACCAGGTGAACCAGCAGCGCCTCTAGAAATAGGAACATCTAGTTTGACTGGCAGGGTACATAAAGTGTATTCGTGAGATGGAGATAGGCTCGACCTAGTTTGACTGGCAGGGTACATAAAGTGTATCCGTGAGATGGAGATAGGCTCCATCTAGTTTGACTGGCAGGGTACATAAAGTGTATCCGTGAGATGGAGACAGGCTCCATCTAGTTTGACTGGCAGGGTACAGAAAGTGTGTCCGTGAGATGGAGATAGGCTCCATCTAGTTTGACTGGCAGGGTACATAAAGTGTATCCGTGAGATGGAGATAGATACTGTCAAAGCACAAAATCACAGTAAATACTTTAATACTACACAGTAGATTTGGATTTATGAGAGCTGCTTTTCTGTGTACATTTCTGATGAAGAGAGAAACAATTTGGATTAAAGGAACGGGTCTCTCTGCTATGTTCCTCTTCATTGCAGAGCAAATGCCTGAATTAGGAGCACTTTGCTGATTTGTTTCATGCTGTGACTTGAGTGTAGCCAGAACTGATGATAAATACCAGCCCATTTGGATGCCAGCAATACTTTGTCAGAAAGTTGGGACAAGGACCTGTTTACCACTGAGTTGCATCACCTGTTTTTCAACAGTTCGGGTCTCCTTTGTCCTATTTTCCGTTCCATGTTTTCAATGTATGACAGGCCTGGACAGCACGAAGATCATGGTCATCCATTATTGGTTTTCGGACTTGCGTAAAGAAATGTTTACACTTGTTGCAAATGGACCTATTTAGTCGTGTGATATTCCACTAGGTTTAGTTTTTGACCATTACACAACTTTTCCAACATTTTGTTGCCTCTGTCCCAGCTGTAATGAAACAGGTTATTGGCATTAAATTCAAAATGGGAAACAGAGTTGAATAATTGGCTTTTTCTTCAATCGACACACACTAGCCCATGAACCCATTTGGAACCCCTTGCATTTCCTAAATCCTGCCCATTCTCCCAGTCCCTCCCAGCATTCTGCCCATTCTCCCAGTACATTCTCCCAGTACATTCTCCTAGTACATTCTCCCAGTACATTCTTCTAGTACATTCTCCCAGTACATTCTCCCAGTACATTCTCCCAGTACATTCTCCCAGTACATTCTCCCAGTACATTCTCCCAGTACATTCTCCCAGTACATTCTCCCAGTACATTCTCCCAGTACATTCTCCCAGTCTCAGAGAAGCATCCCCAGCTAGCCACTATTAGCCAGGCAGTGGGCAGTACAATGTTTTCTCCCAGTAGGACTTGGCAATCAGTCCTAATCTTATTTTCTCATGCGCTTCCATCTAGACATTCTACCATAAAGGCCGGACTGATGGAGTCTTGCAGAGATGGTTGTGTTTAGATTCATGTCAAAAATTATTAAAATATAAATGAAGTATGTGTAGAAAGTGAAGGGATTTGAATGTGTTCCGGTAATCACCGCATGCTCTGCTCAGGTAAAATAAGCTCTTTGCTAACAGCCTTAAAATGCTTTGTTAACAACATACTTGCTGTGCTTTCTGGTTAGTGTGCAGCTTCTCACTGAGGCAAATGTGAAATTTGGACTTTCACAATTTTAAAGAGATATGTCCTTTAATGCATAATTCTGACTGACACGATTTTACTTGGGTGCAAGAACTGAATGGAAAAGGGAATATGTTGCCTTGTGGTGTAACCCACAAAATGTTTGCGGAAGCTCAGCCGTCTGCACACACGTTTTCAAACGGATTCCCCCCCACTGCTTTCAACCCTACTGAATCCAGTTCCGTCAGATGCGTGGGCAAAGTGCTCGTCGAGGGTATTGTTCTTCCCATTTGTGGTTGTGTTATTGACACAGTCAGCCGTGTAGCCAGCAGAACTGACAGCCCTCCTCCTCCACAGACGGCAAGCTGAAGATGTGGGTGTACGGTGTGGCCGCCGGAGCCCTGGTGCTCCTCATGTTCATAGTGTCTATGATATACCTAGCTTGGTGAGTCCTGCACCGTGGTGGTTTGGTTCCTCATCCATCCCGTCATTCAACGCCTTCACAGTGTTTCCCCCCGTTCTGTTGTGGATCTTTTTTCTTGCATTGTTTTCCTCATTTTCTTTTCTCTGCGCCGTCCGACGCCGGCAGCAGTCGCTGTGTCGTCCGTCTTCAGGCCACCGAGTCCAGCGCCAACGGGGCGTTGGTCTGGATGGGCCAGAATGCCCATGAATTGACTTACACGTGTCCAGATTGCCAAGAATTGGATCAAGGCAATTCTCCCATCAGCGCCCAACGCAGTCATCAAAGCAGCTCCCAAAACAGCCCCCAGAGCCGTGCCCAGAGCAGTGCCCAGAGCCGTGCCCAGAGCAGTGCCCAGAGCAGTGGCCCAAGAAGAAATGTTCGGCCCTACGATTAGTTACAGGCTTTGACCACTGACCTCTGATCTCTCCGTCAGTGTCACATGACATGCCCTTGACTAGCTGAGTAAACTTGTTGGTTCAGGTGAGGTCCCAGGGAATTCCCTTGTACATTTCTAGGAATGATCTCTCCCTGAATCATAAACCTTAACCACCAAGCTCTCCAACCTGGGGTCTGGTGAGTGAACAGCTGTGGTCCCAGACCAGTGTAGAAACATCTCCAACTCAATATGAAGGTCAACTATGGAGTCTCAGTGCTGGCCTGGAACACGAACTGCAACATGGGTTAGTGACAATTGTAATAGCTGTCTAGTCTGTGAAGTGACTGATTCAGACCCCTATTAGGACTCATTATGGCCTTTGCTTATGGACTCATTTCCTTTCCGCGTAAATGAATGTAGCTGTCAGTGGATGACAAATCACGTTGTTTTATGAACCGTCCCACAATGACGATGTCATACTGCTCTCTGTTGGCCATCATAGCTCATAGCAGGTCTTGTGCCGTGTTCCCCACTTTTACATATTATCTTTTGTTCCCATTCCTGTTGATACATTTTTCCCCATACACTGTGTCATGTACATGTACATATACATTTGTGACATTCATTATACATTGTCTTTTTGTTGAACACCAGTGAGTTATGTGATTGTATCAATGTTGAGGAGGATCACGTTCAGTAGAAGGAAGCGTTTATGCATGCGACTTTCAGAGGCATTGCTTGCTTCTCTTTCCTATGATAGTGATGTTTGCTAAATAGCTCTACAATATCCTTACACTGTCACATCCAATACAAAAGCTTCTCTGTAGCCTCAGAGACGTCAGGCCAGGAATGGACACAAAGATTGCATGGCAATTAACACACTAACAATTTTAACTTGCTTTCCTAAATGTTCAAATATGTGTGTAGTTAATTTGGCACATGCCACTCTACTGTTGGTGGTATTGTAGAGTGTGTATTATTTGGCTGGGTAATAACATGTTATCTACTCTTCCTCTTAGCAAAAGGCCAAAGAAACCACTTAGACAGAGGCAGATCAACAACCGATTGAAACCTCTGACCCTAGCCTACGACGGAGATGCTGACATGTAGGGCTCTGGGATAGCCTTTTCCACCAGAGAACTGCCTAACCTGCCATTGCAACAGAGCCACATCACACCGTGGGAAGGACAGGGATGTTCATGTCCGCAGATGTTTCTCCGCATAGTCATATCTGGGGTTCGTCTATTTTTAGCAGCATTTCTCCCTTTTCCCCTTTACTTTTTTGATATTTTCTTATGCAAGAGCCTTTACAACCTCCACTCAGTACAAAGAAAATGCCTTTTTTTTTGTTTCTCCTTTTTTAATCAGCAAAGACTGCTTTCAAAGGAAAGAGCTCCTGCAAAGAGACAAACTTCTCTTGTCTTTGAACACAAGCTGCACTAGCTTAGCTCGTTGCCATGTTTCTGTTGATTGTTACTGAAACAGTGAGTTGTGCCGGAGGCTTAGGATGCACTGACGGTTCGTACGTTGCCAAAAGTCGCCACAGGGAAAGGGGGAAAATCTCCATGAAAAGGCTCAGATTCCTTTCTAAAACCTCAACTGGATGTTGAGTTATATCTCCTTCTTCAGTCGCAAACAAAGAGATACTTTGGGTTTCCGGTGTGTTCCCAGACAGAGGCCCTTGTTGGGGGATGAGGACGTCAGATGGCGAGCACAAAGATGAGAAACAACAACCACTGGTCTCCAGATCAAATTCCTCCCTCCTCTTTGCTTTGTTTCAGGCTCCATCATTGCACTATATTAGTGCAGCACGATATGCACATGACTAATACCTTGTAATGCCATAGTACACTGCCTATCCTAGGACAGGATCACGTGCAGTTGAAAGGTCAAAATGTTAGGCATTTTCATTGGAACACCCATACACCATGGACAGGTGAAAAGTCAATAGTGTATAATGTATAGATTTTAATTCATGTCACAACTTTTGTTTTTGGTCCAGTATCTTTTGTGGTCTATAGTTTGTTTGGTAATGTCACTCTCTCTACCCAGAATTAAATACAGTTCTTAAATTTGAACAAAAGGCTCAATTTCAGTAAAAAAAATTGTTATATTTGAAAAACCCATATGTAAATGAAGGATAAATGTGTAACTGGATTTCTTTTTTTTTGCTAGCATAAAATAAAACTCTTCTATTGCTAAAATGATGTGTGTGACTATAATTGTATTTTTATCTACCTTCTGTCATGCAAATGTAACTTCTGCCTTATTGTCAATGATCAAGTATCTTCAGCACTACATACATTCACTAAACCAACATATGAATAGTAGCTGATGCCCCGCTAATATTCCATTGATGTGTGAAAGATGATTTAATCCTTTAGATCAAAGTACCATTTCCTGGACTTAGGGGTTCAAAAAACTTGTGTCCCTTTCTGTATCTTGAGAATATTTAAATATATGTTAAAACAATGATTTATATCATAGGTGCCCTTATAATATTATGATGCAGTGGTTTTCCTGAGGTACAATGAAACATGGTATTTACTGTATTTATCGAGGTCCGTCTAAACAGCCTTGATTACATAGAATATAAATACAGAGGAAATGGAATTCTGCTTTTTACTAGAACAGCTGGGGGGGAGAATGTTTATTTTTTGGTTAATTTTCCCTGTGTGAATAACAAAGTTGTTTTTTTTTAAATAAAATCTAAATATGTGTACATTTATTTTGTACCGCAAAGAAAGTTTGCTTGATTATTGCAGTGTGGGTGTATGATTTTCCTGATGGTTATTCTCCTGATGCAAGTTGTGTGCTGTAAAAAAGATACGGATCGTCATTTTGTATAGGTTGTTTATATATGTATCAGAGGAATTACTAAAAATAAAGAAAATAAATCAGTTACTGTGAAAATGTTGATTGATGCCATTTAGACTAGACAACTAGATTTCTATTGGACAAAATCATGTAGTTATTGTTTTCTTCTGCATACATTTTTCCCATTCACATAACTACAATGTTAAAGTAACTATCCAGTGATTTCAGGAATCTATCAAATTTACCTGTAATTACATATGAGTACTTTGGTTTTATTCAACAACAGAAAAAATATAAAAACATTAACATATGTATATACACACCGATCAGCCATAACATTTTGACCACCTGCCTAATATTGTGTAGGTCCCCGTTTTGCCCCCTAAACAGCCCTGACCAGTCGAGGCCTGGACTCCACTAGACCTCTGAAGAGGTGTTGTGGTGTCTGGCACCAAGACGTTAGCAGCAGATTATGTCCTATAAGTTGCGAGGTGGGGCCTCCGTGGTTTGGACATGATTGTCCAGCACATCCCAAGGATGCTGAGTTGAGATGTGGGGAATTTGGAGGGCAGGTCAACTCATTGTTGATTGATCTATTGCCCAAATTGTCAACTGAAGAAAACATTTTAAAACTCACATAAATAAATATTATATTAGAGTTCGTGATTTTTTGTTTACGATTTGGTCAATAGATCAGTCAGAAGTGTTACAGTTTGTCTGAATTGCTAGAACATTAAACCACATTCTCTGAACCAATTTCTCAGTGGCCTCAACCAATTTGTTGTATCATTCATCACTCTTTTGGCAAAACCTTAAACAAATTCAGATAGTTAGACACCATTTGCTAATTGCATTCACTCTGGTTGCACTATAAACAGATTCTTACTTCACATAGTGTAATGCACGTGTGTTGTAAAATGGTAAAAACACAAAAATGTAAACCCAACTACAACACAGTTGTCTTCGTTTACACACAATGACTGAATATAGTTCGCACTTGTTTCTAATGATGTGATCCAACCAATTGCAGAGGTGGTGGATGATTAGGAAGAGTATGTGTAAGAGTTGGTGGATGAGGAGGAAGAGTATGTGTAAGAGGTGGTGGATGAGGAGGAAGAGTATGTGTAAGAGGTGGTGGATGAGGAGGAAGAGTATGTGTCAGAG